>CAUJNA010003833.1:45000-155000 GCA_963377175.1 Effrenium voratum | reverse complement strand
GTGGTGCGTGTGTCATTTCCGTTTTGAGCGGCGGATGATGGCGAACATTCACAGTTGCTCCGATGTATCATCAAGTCATCAACGCATCTTGTATAGCCCTCATCCTTCTAGTGCCAACACATACTTTTTAGTAAAAGGAAGCATGTGCTTTCGTACAAGTCCTGCTTGCAGTTGTCATAGCTCCCATGAAATGCACCAGGCCTCTCGTCTGCTTCAATGCCTGGAGAGAGCCTAGGGTCCGCACCTTACGCGCACCATCCGTAATGTGAAAATCTGGATTTGGTCCACCGCATGGTCTCGATGTTGGACACCCCCCGATGTCCATTTAAAACCGACCAACAGGGAGTCGCCCCCAAAAAGACACACCTCTATTGAGTTTTTGATTCATGGCCACAAAGGCTTGAACGGTCACTTGGAGTTGAACGCTTCAGACGACCCAAATTCTTGCAAACAGCTTGCGGCTACTTGGCGAACGGAAAAGCATTAAAGGACCCCAACAGGACCTTGTTGACAAAGCCTTGCTAAAGTTTCTAGGGGTTGATTCCTTTCCCATTCTTTTCAACCATCGTTCTTTTCAAAAACCGATCGCTGTTTCTCCTAAACTTCTGATGCTTTTCTGAAAAGATTCGGATCCCTGCAAAGAATGGGACAAATACGTGCTTTTGTCCGGGACACCCTGCTGTTTGAGAAGGATCCCTGCTGTGTCCCTTCTAGAAAGTTGGCACCTTTGGCACTTGCGCCAAGTGAACTTCTCCAAGTCTGGAAGTCTAACCCGGTTCCATTTTGTAGGTCAAAGGAAACACCCTGCAAAGAAGCAACAGGGATCCGGATGCATTATACACCTGAACATTGCCTAACAAAGGAACCCCCTAATAAGTGCTATGTTAGTAGAAGGGAGGGTCCTTAAATGAAAAAGACCTGAACATTGCAACTTGTAAATGGTGGTAAATCCCCCTTATTTTGGTGTTGAAAAAGCAACATGTTTCAAATGGTTGCCAAATGTATCTTTTAACCTGCCCCGCTCTCAGGCATCCTTCTCTTCAAAAATGGGCCAAAGCCCTGGAACATAGCCGGTTTCTAACGAGAACGAGTGCGAATGGGGAATCCAACCTTAGAATCGTGGAGGATCCGAAGGATATGAAACCCGACCCTGGCCTCCCACAAAGACACCGCGCCAGCGCAATCCTCTCAGGCCAGGGTTGTGCGCGCTCTCAGAAACAAGCGTGTTTGCGTGCGTGGTGTTTTTAAGGTTGGACCCCAAAATGGTGGTTTCCTCATGGTTTCCCAGAAAAACCAAGAAAGGGGTTACCCTCAAAAACAGCACACGCAAGGCGCTTGGTTACTCAGTCCGGCCGGAAAACAAAAGGACATCTGGTTGATCGCTTTGCAGCACCCCTCACGGTCCTGCCAGCGCCACCACTGCTACGAGTAGACCTGGCGCGACCAAACCCAGCGCATAACCGATGTCTGGAAGTTCGATAGGAACTTGGCCTACAACAACTCAAAAGCAAGGAGTTACTTCCATTTGGTTAAGACCCCTGGAAAATATATTTCCAGTAGTGATAATTTCCTTTTAAAGCCAACAGGGGAAAATAAAAGCAATACTCTTAAGCAAATGGAAGGTTACAATGTCCGAGGATACTCTCTTTTCAAGAGGGATATCATCGAGCGGCTGGCACTGTGCAACACGAACGCCGAGGAAAATTCACAATCTGAGGGACCCTGCACCAGCCAAATGAACTCGAATTCTTTGGCGCTTACTGCCGGATGTATCAGCTGGAAGGGATGCTTATGCAGGCCAATCTCACAACGGGGCACCCAGGTTCACTCGGCCAGACCTCTCAGAGGTCAACCTCGAGCTCTCGAGTTACGCGAGACAAATATGTGTGCCCGCCTTTGAAACTCAAGGGACAACATCATGGACATGTACTCTAAAACAATGCCCTCCTCACCAACATTGGACATTCCGGCATGACTTGAGGGGCTTTAAAGAAATGGTAGTCAACCTTTTTTAAAGGGAAACCGAAAGGGCACACCCAATTTTTCAAGGGCTTCCTATTTGGGTGTGTCTTTTCTTGAGCCTCGGTGCTTAGTTTTGGTGGTTAAGGAAAACATCAAGAGTATAGCCACCATTTTGGGGGTGCGAAAGAGACGAACCCGTACTCTTCATGTCCCACCCCTTGCAACCAGTGCGGATTTCGGCTCCTCCTCGTCGGTTCGAGCGCATGGCCTCAAGCTCCAGAAAGATCCGAACTCCAGGATCCAAAGACTGGAAATGACACATTCGATGTTGACCACATATTCATCAACCCCAGTGGATTAATAGGGGGTGTTCCTTCTCCTCGAAAAGTGATGGGGGGTTCCTCCCCCTCCAAAAGTGATGGGGGTACTTCCCCCCTCAAAAGCGGTCCGATTCACCACCCAACCCCTCTATTGGGCAAACTGGAGGGTTCCGCTCGCTGCAGCTTCAGCTTCGTTGCGCCTTCTGAAGAAAACGCTCGCCCCCGCCCCCCCCCCCCCCCGCGCTCGCCCAAAAGCGCGCTCCGAGTCAACAAGCGGGTGGACAGTGTTTGTGGATACAAAGTGCGTCCAGTTCGCACCACTGGATGAAATCGGAATTCAATCCACCAATCTCAACTGGTGCCAAATGGATCTGCCCGCCTGGTGCCTAATGCAGCCCCCCCTCCTCCGAACTCCGAAGGCCAAACATGCGCCCAGTTGAGGCCCCGGCCGGGGCTGAACCTTAGGACCTTGACGCAGTTTTTGGAGCACGCGCTCCGTTTTCTGTCTGTGTTGCAACTGGCTAAGTGCATGTTTGTTTCCGCTTGTAGCTGAAGCTCAGCCGTGGTTGTTGCAAGCTGCTCTTCCTATCTCGAGCCGGGCCCCTCACGGTTGGCGAGCCGATGAAGGCAAAAAAGGACTCTGCTGAAACACGCCCGTGCCATTTCAAGAAGCAAGGTAATTACTCAAGACCCTCTAAATGACACAAACCGTCGATGAAACTATCCTCAACAACATCCCGATCCCTCAAACATCTGGTTTGGGCGACGGCCCCAGCACACGCCGCCCAACTTGCCATGGAACATGCCGCAGGCTCATGTTCAATTCAAAATTGTGCAAACAAGGATTTCACATGAATGTCAACCAGGTCGTTCGCAGGCAGCCCTTGCATTTTTTTGTTGGGGAGGGGGGGAGAAGTACAAGGGTTCTCCAAACTGAAAAACCCACTTTAGCTTTCCTTTTGGTTTATTTCGAATCCATGCGAATTCGCGAGGAAGCCCCAGCTCGGAAAACCGCAAGGACTCCTCTCATCGCCCTCCGACGCTGTGTCCGGGAGCTCAATGGATTGCACCTCAAGCACTTGGGTCGCTTCCCTTTTTCATCAGAAAAGCTCGGGGAAACCTTGGTGTGTCTTTTTTGAGGGTTCCCCTTCTTAGATGCCTTTAAAGGGAAGCCAAAAGGAAAACTGCCATTTTGGGGGTCCCCTAAAAAAGGTGGGGGAGAAGTTTAAGAAAGACATATATTATGGGAACACTTAGGGAGAATGGTTTGGATGATCTCTCTGGGGTGACGGACCCTTAGGCGCCCAATGCTACTCTTGCCCTAAGGCCTAGCTAAGGTGCCGGTGCCAAATGACCACATGTTTACCCTTCAGAACCCATCACCAGGCACTAGGCATCAAAGCTGGATGGGTTTCGAGAACCTCTCTGCATCTTTCGGGCCATTCACGGGGCTTTGGGTATACAAATGACCACTTTTGCGCCTCAAAACCGATCCTCAGCAACCCGCTGGAGGCAAGAAAGGGGGCTGCCAGACCCCCCAACAAAAAAACCCGATCAACACTGAACGCAGAAATACCGCAGGCGCTAAAACCACCAGGCAAACTGCCCTCAATTTGTTCAACCATGCCAACCAAAAAGGACACTTGTGGTCATGACCATTTCGAACTACCCCTGGTCGACGCGCCATAGATCTTACAGATGCAGAGCAAGCTATATAAGTTCCAGGTTCTAGCTCCCCCGCCCTCCCCCTACCCATGGTAGAACCCAATGCATCACCAAAAGCCCGTGATTTCTTGATGCGTTGCTTTGAAGGACTCAACCTCCACAAACATACAAGGCCCCTAGCCCCTATGGTGGGAACTTGGGGGGTCGATTTCGCCTACCTTCTTTGCGGGTATTGCTTTGCTTGTTGTGTGATGGCTTTCTTTTGCTACGAAACATGTTTAGCTGATAGATCGTTTCAATGTGTGTTTGTATATATATATATACATATAATATATAATATATATATATATATTCATAAACATCTATGATTAGCCATGTCTTTTCTCCCAGCCCCCGAGCCCAGGACGGTGGACAGGGAGTCGAAGGTCTTCTCCGAAGGCCTCGGAAGCGAACCTGTGATTTTCCGGTTCGCTCAGAAACCCATCACGAAACCCCGGAAAAAGCCATCAACATGCGGGCAAACACTAATAACAACAACAGGTTACTTAGGGTACTTAGGCTCCTTTCTGGCTGGCGGGAGGCAACTGACGGTCACCCCGACTCATCTTTGTAGGGGCAGGCTGCGGTTGTCCTGATCATACCATACCATACCATACCAACAGGTGGACAAAACCGCTTTGCTCCAAAACCAACAAAACAGGTTCGCCTCTTGGCGGACCTGAAAATGGACCAAAAGGGGAAACCGAAAGGTAGGCTAAAAAGGGGCAAGTGAGAATAAACATGAGACTTTTTCACTGGTGAGCTACAGTCGGTGTTTTAAAGCTCGCAAGACTAGCTGGGCGCCAAGCCTCTTTCGTCCAATGGGCCATCCTGAAAACAACATATATTGGGTAGGGGCACGGCTGTTCAAAAACCGCTCAACGGGACAATTTGACTTGGTGACTGGCACAGCAAAAGCGAACTTCAAGTTTGGTCCCATTGTAAGACGCCACGCCTTTGGTACCCGCATGACTTGTCTAGCTAAGAGTGTGCAACTCATCCGCATAATGCGCAGTCCAGACGCATGTGATCCAATTAAAAATCGACTCATCCTTGCTGCCCACTGCGTGCGTACCTGGTGACATTTGGCGCACAGACCCTTGAACGTCAAAAATTATCCGGTTGAAAAAGGCTAGAATGGAGCGCAGGCCCGCCAATACATCACTTGGGTGACTACCCAGGAACATCAACGCAATACTCTCTACATACATGGGCGTATGTCCAGTTCACCCAAGTGAGCATTTCGGTGCCCTCCCCCCGAACAAAAAAAAGAAAGGATAATATGTGACATCGGACAAAATGGGAGAATAGGTGAAAGGAGAATATGTGACGTCGAGAAACAAACTCTGCCGTTGGGTACTTGGACACGTGGTTTTTGCGGATAAGCCTTTCTGCTTGGTTTTATTTTTTAACTCAGTTGTTCAGTGACCCTGGAAAAAAAAGGGAACCCTTTTTTGGGCTTGGACCATTTTAGTGGGGCAGCCACCAAAAACAAGGGAAAAGAATTGGAGCCACTGAACAACTGAGTTAATTGTGAGGCGAGTTCGGGTTCAAATCCCCGAGGCTCCGCACGTCGCTTCTGGCACCTGGCAATTCAATGCCCATCGAAGCGGTTTGGGCGCTGGATGCGCGAAGCTGTGGCCGTGATGGGCGGGGGAAACGAGGCTGAAAAACGGAGAGACTGAAAGCAAGAATCTAGGGGAAGCTTTTCCATTCCTTCCATGGATATTTCTTTTCAGGAAGGCAGCAAACACCCAGGGCTAACAGCTGGTTTTTGAAAAAAAAGGATGGTTGAAAGAATTGGGAATCAAACTCTGGAAAGAAACAAAGAGAGGGAGCAAGGGGGAGAGAGAGAGAGAGAGAGAGAGGGACCTTCATCCTTCACTGAACACAACTCATCGATTGGATTGCTTGGAAAAGAAACCGAGAACAAGGCAGTCGCAAGCTGTTCCGCCAGTTCGCCACATTCCATGCATCTTTTCACCCAAGATGTGCATAGCCGAGTCGACTGAGCCAGAACTTCAGATGCCGGGTACCCCGTGGACGATCTGGCCACCAGGGTCCTTGACCACCTTTGCTGGCTGGAGCTACTGGCCCTTGCCTATCCTCCATTTGCTTAAGCCGCCTGGAAAAAAACATACAAAATCCAGTAGTGATAGATTCCCTGTACAACAGGGGAAAATAAAAAATAGTATTAACCAAATGGAAGCTATGGAAGCTCTCTCTTGATTTGCACCCGAGGAAGGTCACTTACTTCAGACATGCTTGGACTTTTCTCGGATTGACTTGAATTGGTCTTTCGAATTGTTTCCTCACTGAATGTCTTAAAGTTGCCGTGGATGGACGCACACCATCTCGCACCACGAAATGAAACTATGGATGAAAGAATAGCGACAGCGTTGGTTTGTATTAACAGCTTGGAATCATAAATCATTCCGTTGGGTGTCTGAACGGTGTGAGAGGCGGACCTCGCAACCACTCCAACAGGTCACGACAAATTCCGCCTGGCGTAACATGCTTGCCCCCCACCCCGAAAAAGGAGGCGAACAAATGCGAAAACGGGATCAGCCTAGAATCTGCAGAATGTTTGGGCTTTTTTCCGTGCCATGACCAGTTCTTGGGTCAAAGCTAGAAAACCGCAAGATTGAAGATTGATTTGCTCCGGGCAAGTCAGAAAGCTCCTAAGATATCCCCTACTACTACAACCCTTTCTGTGATACCAAATTGGGCCATTCCTGTGACTACTCTCAACTTTTGAGCTGGATCCCCGAAAGCTATCACAGAAATTGCCAACCCAAAACTCCGGTTTTCCACTGCTGGTACTTGCTTCATATTGAGGTTGGTCCCTGGAATCCCAAAAAAGTGGTCCACTCAGTGGATTTTCGGGGTGGAATCCCAGATGTTTTCCACAACGCTCGAAAATCGATCTAACGAAGGCGGCAACCACGGCACCTCCGGTGAGCATTCAGGGCTCCTGAGCGTGGGAAGAGCGTGGGTACTCGGTGCGACTCGCAACCTGCTGAAAAGTGCAAGCAAGAAAGCTCTCCCCCCCCCTCTCCCTCTCTCTCTCTCTCTCTGTCTCTCTCTTTCTCTCTCTTTCTCTCGCTCGTTCTCTCTCTCTCTCTCTTTCTCTCTCTCTCTCTCTCTCTCTCTCTCTCTCTCTCTCTCTCTCTCTCTCTCTCTCTCTCTTCGGCTCGTGAATTTTTACATGGACGAAACCTTTAGATGTTGGTTAGGTCAGAATCAGGGTACCATCTTTCCTCAGTCGATTTAGGGGTTCCCTCCCAACCGAAACAGGTTAAAGAAGGGCACCGAGTGCTGGGGGACCTGCAGAAAGGCACCAGGAAGAGCCCGCTGGGCCGCAGGCCCGTTCGGTGACCGGGCCCGGGGGACCGGGCGGTCCTTGGTGCGCAGCGGAATTTTTTGGGAACTTCCCCCGTGGGTTTCCAAGAGAAAGAGGCACCCCTCCAACCAATTTTTTTGGCATCCGCGGAAGTGGAGACCTGGAAGATCAGCTTCCTCTTAAAGGAATCCTTGCATGAAAACACCTGAACATTGCAACTTGTAAATGGTGGGAAACAGCTTTGTTTTGGTGAAAAAGCAAAACATGTTTCAGATGGTGGCAACATGTATCTTTTAAGGAGCCCTGTGAAACCACCAAGAGAAAGAGGAATCAACTCAAAAAACGACACACCCAAATGGATGAACAAACCAGTACCAAAATGGAACATTGGTAAGTGGAAACATGGACCAAAACCTGCGTAACCCCTCCAGTTTAATTTTGAGCCACACCCAAATTAGTTTCCTCGAAGTGGAGAGTTGTGTAAACACAAGTTAAATCAAGGGATGACCTTCCACCTGGGATTGAGACGCTGATCCAAGATGGAAACACTCGATTCATTAGGGAGCCGTCGTGTGACACCTGGCATCAGGCATCATCTTAAACAACCCAGCAAGACGACTAGAACCCTACCCAAACATCCTCAACTAGACGAATCCAAGTGGGGAGGCTCGGAGGGGGCTTGATTTAAAGCAATACATCCACAACCTGATGCATAAATTGACCATGATCGTGCTGACCGCAGGGTCACCCTGAAACAGAGCACGATACAACGTAGAGGTGGGCTGAGATTCTAGAGACGAGCATGAGACGAGTTCATTAGATGCCTCTCGGTCTCTGTGTCGCATTGCTTTCCTTTGTGCAATGCGGCTTGGTGCTCTGTACCTCCCCTAGAAATTTGTGCACGGAGTACTCAGCTGTCATTGAGCTGCGTGGGGCAGGAAAGTTTTGCTAACATCCAGCGTCTGAAGAAAGTGATCGGGATTCCTTTAATCCGAGCTTGCAGGGTCTATATCATCATCCCCGATCCCGCTTGAAACGTTCGGAAAGCCTCCACCAGCCATCTAGCATACAAAGGGACGATCGAGAGTGGCCTCAATAATCACGACCGGTAAATAAGTTAAATGGCTCCGGACCAAAGGGGCCCTCAATCGAATACGCCTTTGGACCATGGCTAATCCTGGGTTCACCACGGTTCACCAACAATTCGCTTTGGAAAACTGAGATTCACGTGCAGGAGCCCTCGCGAACAATGGGGCAACTCCTGCGGTCTTCCACTCCAAACACCCCATCCCCCCCGCGGAATGGCAGTCAAATGGCCGTGGGTCAAAATCCGCTACCCCCAGTGAACATCCCAATTCAACCACTAAAATCCCGGTTCTAAAATGGGTGGTGAATTCAGCTACCAACCAAAATGGGATCCCATTGGTTTTGGCAACCACGGCCAAATTGGCCCCCAAGTGTTTGATGGCCGTGGATCCCGAGAGGTGGCTGAGGCTCAGGCAGAGGCTGTGGCAGCTTTCACCAAGCGTTCCAGGATGGGATACCTGGAGCGGGTGAGTGTAACCCCAAATGGCTGTGGGTCCAAAAAAGGTGCCCAAAATGGAACCCTGGTAAATGGAAACAAGGACTAAAACCTGCGGTTATCTGGCGGATTAATCTTCACCCATACCCAAATGTCGGCCCACATCTGGGGTGCACACAACAAATATTTACGCTACCCTCAAACATAAGGCTGTGTCAGAGGAGATCCCACAAACAAACAAGTCTTTGGACCATGGATGCGTGTTGGGCCTGTTCAAACAGGTAGATCCCCGTGTGTCGGATCATGAAAGACAGACAAACAAAAAAGACAGACAGACAAACAGATAAACAGACAACCAAATAAACAGACAAACAGGCACACAGGCAAACAAAGCAAGCAAGCAATCAAGAAAACAAACAAGAAATCAAACAAACAAAGCAAAACAAACAAACAAAGCAAAACAAACAAACATAGAAACAAAGCAAAACAAACAAACAAAGCAAAGCAAACAAAGCAAAACAACGGTCCACTTGGCTGTTCACGCGCGCTTTTTAGGCGCGGGCGTTGCTCACTCTCGTCAGCTTCTCAGAAGCCAGGCGCTGTCTTTGCTCAGCACCAAAAAAGAATCAGGAGGACATCCCATGCAGTTCTGGCGTGCCATCCTGTACGTTTTAAACGCTTCCAGGACTGTACTTAAGCCTGGGCGCTGCAACAGCATGCGACCTGCGAGCTGCACGATGTGTGCCTGCATTGGGCTCACACGCCCCATTTGGTTTTGTCGTCTCATTTGAGACTTGACACGTGACACTTCTGATTCACAGCTGTTATCACCGCCAACCACCAGCATGTCTCTGCAACGTTCGATTGCAGCTGGCTTTTTCATGGCAGAGGCTTCTTTTAAAGTAGCAAGTTGACCTTCGGTCATTGCTGACTTCTTGAGACGTATAACAGGGCTCATCTCATCGTGGGCATGTCTCGCAGCGGCATTAGGAACCTTCAAGTCTCTACAGGCCGCCAGAAGAGCTTTGCCAGAATCCGTTCCTGCCACGCATGTGGCAAGATCCACATGCTTCCGCATAGATCTCATGACAGTGGCTTTGTCTTCTGGCGGGCTTGGCGCCCCTGCGCAAGATCTCTTCGGAGGCATGGGCACTGCAACAGAAGCTTTTGTAAAGCGACCTCGAAGGAACAGCATGCGACCATGATGGACCACCTTCCTGTCTGTACCTCTTTTTTTGTGGTTGCGTTTTGCAAAGCCACCCAGTCTTGGCTTGTGCGCAGGCCTGTCATCAACACTTTGCTTTCCTCGCAGCCGGCGGCGTCGCAGCAAAAAATTGGGCCGCGATGTCTTCTTGTGTGTACAGTTTTTGGATCCATCCATCTCAAAGATCTCGCTGCTGAACTTGATGTTTTGCTGCTCTTGCATGTGCAGGAAGGCCAAGGCGAACCGCATTTCATGCACCCATCGATCCAAGAGGTCCGGGCTCAATGAGTTGGCGGAGTCAGGAACAGAATGAAGCATGGTGTCTTGGGGCATCTTAACGCCAACAGCAAAAGCCGTCCGCAGCCATAGTGCATACTGTGGCTGGTAGGACTTCCGAGCGCTTCTCCAAAACGGTGTGTATGCCAAAGTTGACTGGGCCAGTTGCAAAGGATGTCGACCTGGCGTCCGACATGATCTGCACTGCAGCACATCAACAGCCGATGCTCCCGTGCTGGAAGACGAAGCAGTGCAAGCCACCAGGCGACCTCCGCACTCCCAACACAGACTCGTTCTTTCAGAACGCGACCCTGGCAAGACGCCAGAAGCTTTCAAATACTTCTCTGCCCTTGCATCAGTCCAGGTCACCACATCTGCAAAAGTGTACTGTTGCTTGAAAGTGCGCAGGGTTTGGCTGACTTTCAAGGCAGAAGAGGCAGTGCTGCTGTGCAACCCAAGCTTGACATGGTGGGTGTTGCTCACGGAAGCACGGATTTTGCGCGATGCCTTCTTCTTCGGAGCTTGAAACTTTTCTGGCCTGATTTTGGAACCACCCATGCGGACAGAGGCATCTTGAGCCTTCTGACCGGCCATGCAAAAACACAAAGGTGGGCAGCGTCACTCCCTCCAAGCTTCAAAAAAAAAACAGCCCCAGGGAAAATCAGCTCTGAGGGCCCTTAAACCAGGGGGGGTGTTTCCAAACAAGGAACTCAATGTGTAGGAGGCGATCAGAGATGCAAAGCTGGGCAGCGTCACTCCCTCCAAGCTTCAAAAAAAAACAGCCCCAGGGAAAATCAGCTCTGAGGGCCCTTAAACCAGGGGGGTGTTTCCAAACAAGGAACTCAATGTGTAAGAGGATCAGGCAAGAACAACAATCTGGCATGCAAGTGCTCTGGCTCACATTCCCCCGCGCGAGAAGAAATCTCAGCATCGCCCCCGCTGAAAGCATGCCCACAAAGACCTGCGCACCTCTTTCAAGTACTCAGGAAACAAACGCAACTGAGCCGATGTAGCAGGCACAGAGTTCCAACACAATCTCTCCCCTGCCACACCTCGTTTCCAGAAACGAGAACAAAGAAGCACAGCCTGTCCAGAGCGGCGTCCGCTCTCGAAAACATGCGGGGCTTGAGCATACCCGCACTTTGCGCATCTGCCCCATTTCGTGGCCTTCACACTCGGGGCTCGATTCTCGAGCGCCCTCCAAGAAAAAGAGCGAGCATCATGTGTCTGCTGCACAGGCTGCGCTGCGTTGTCTTGGATCTCAGCTGACGCACTGAAGTCCGGCACACGCGGCTCACCTTCATCAGGCACGTGTTCGTGGCTCGCAAACTCCATGGCCTACAAGGCAATTGCGGAAAAGCAAAGACAGTGACCCCAAAGAACAACGTGCCCTTGCAGCCCTGAACCACACAAATCTGCCTGGCTGTCATCTACAGCGTCCTGCTCCGAAACCGACGAAGCCACGCTGACCGGAGACATCGGCGGTCCTTGATAAGCAACTAGCGCGGCTGTTTGCCTCCAACGCCAACCTTAAGTCACATGGGTCCAAATTACCAACATATAGATCGAGCATTTGAAAAGAGCGAAAACACTTTACCTCGAACATTCTGAAAAGAACGAAAACACTTTACCAAAAAACCCACATCTAGACAAAGCACTCTTGAAACGCCGTGTCCAAGGAGAATCCAAAGTCTTCGGCGGCGATGTGTCTCCCCGCTCAGCATGCCCCAAAAATGCATCGACAGTTCCAGGGGACTCCGGAGACAAGGGAGGCGCTGCCATTGCCAAACCGACCCCAGCATTCTAAGCTTGGCAAAATGCAAACGCCTGCCGCATGCCGGCGTCCTCGCTCGCGCACAGGTGAAGCTCAATGAGCCCAAAATAGCCGCCAACCCCATAACGAAGAGGTCTGATGCGCGTGCAACGGGAACCTTTAAAAAGGCGGAACTATATACACCCCAAAAATATTTAGAACGCGGGAAACCACCAAGCTTGTCGGACCTCAGACATGCGCAGCCGTCTTCAAAGCGAGAGATCTTCATCATCCCCCAAAAACGGGAACCTTTAAAAAGGGGGAACTATATACACCCAAAAAATATTTAGAACGCGGGAAACCACCAAGCTTGTCGGACCTCAGACATGCGCAGCCGTCTTCAAAGCAGATCGTCATCGTCCCCCAAAAACGGGAACCTTTAAAGAGGGGAACTATATACACCCAAAAAAATATTTAGAACGCGGGAAACCACCAAGCTTGTGCGCACTCCGAGAAATGGACACGTTCTTGCTCTTTTTTTTTGACAAAAACTCGCGCGGGTCGTTCAAATCATGCGGCTTCGGGCTCCGGCTGTCCTTGGCAGCTCTCGTACTCTAAAAGGCTGAAAGCAATCTCACGCAGCACGTCTAGCAGACTCTCAGACAGCCGCTCCCACATCGTGCAGCAGCGAAAGAGGTAAGGCCTCGCGAGCAAAGCCAGGCCACCACTTGGAAAACTAGGTGTAAAACCCAAACTGTGGAAACTGACGCTAAAAGACTGATGACCAACGCTCTCTGCAACTGAAGCACATGGCACGCAGCGTGCGACACGCTTCATTGATGTTTCTGCGCAAGTGTGTGGCTGCCTGCGCATGCGAGGCTCGACACTGCGCTAGAAGCAGCTGGGGCAATGTCATGGGCGGGACGGAAGTCCAGACCTCTGGCAAGTCCGCAAAGACAAGCTCCAGGTGCTCGAAAAACGGAGAGGCCGCTTGCAAACTCGTCAAGCAGTGGGCCAGAATCCCCAGAGGCACCAGGTAGTCCGACTCCGAAGGGGCCAGCAAAGTAAAGAGCTCCACGGCCACTAGGCGCAAAGGTTCCAGCGAGCTGGCCAAAATGCGCTGTCGATGCGCCAGGTCTGTGTAAGTGACTCGAAAAGCCATCCCAAGCGCAGTCAAGTGGGCGAGCAGTATATCCACATCGAGCTCGAATGCCATGATACTATCAAGTGCCTAGAACTAAGGAAGTTGAATGAGCCCTCTGCACAGACAGCAGCAATGGCTCGCGTTCACTCCGCTTGAGTGGACTGGAGGTTAAGTTCTTCAACAAGCCCTGAATTCAAGAAATGGTCTCCCACAAAAAAGGATTGAGTGCAAAACCTCGACCCCGCTCAAACGCCAGTGGCAACAGAGGTGCAGTCACTCGGATGTTCAGACTGCTGAGTCAGAGTTGAAGAGTCCAGGGTTGTTTTCTATCCTCCCACTACTTAAAACACGCCCCAAAAGCACTGCCAGGGAGCCAGGGGCTTGTGTGCGCGTGAGCGGGTGTTCTTATCATTTGGCAGGCATGGATACAGTGCTGAGCGTGCGCGTGAGCGGGTGTTCTTATCATTTAGCAGGCATGGGTACAGTGCTGGGTGTTCTTATCATTTGGCAGGCATGGATACAGTGCTGAGCGTGCACGTGAGCGGGTGTTCTTATCATTTGGCAGGCATGGGTACAGTGCTGAGCATGCGCGTGAGCGGGTGTGCTTATCATTTGGCCAGCATGTGTGCCCTGGTGACATGATGCCATGTTCGCCACGATCCAACTGCTGCCACGTCCCCTGGGAACCGCATTGTGTATCCCCTTTTCGAAGTCTCTCAAACAAACAGCCAGGGCTCCCTTTTATGTCGTAGGGGGTCCCATTAAAACATACAAGCCAGGGCTCCCTTTTATGTCGTAGGGGGTCCCATTAAAACATACAAGCCAGGGCTCCCTTTTATGTCGTAGGGGGTCCCATGAAAACAGACAAGAGGAATAGAAAGCTTTACCCCCAAAAGAGAGACTTCCGGTTGCAGGGGGCGTGGCACTTCCCCCCCACCCCACCCCACCCCACCCCACGAAAACGCGGCAGGCGCGGTAAAAACTACACGTCAAGCTCAAATTCCACTGGGGAGAAGAAGCGCGTGGGCGCGCGTGAACAGCCCAACGGAGCCCAAAACAAACAACCATAGAACCAAATCGAAACAAACAAACATAGAAACAACTCAAAACAAACATAGAAACAAACAAACAAACAAACAAACAAACAATCAATCAATCAATCAATCAATCAATCAATCAATCAATCAATCAATCAATCAAACAACCAAACAAACAAAACAAACATAGACTCAAACAAACAAACAAACAAACATAAAAACAAATCAAAACAAACATAGAAACAAACAAACAAACAACAAACAAACAAACAAACAAACAAAAACACAAGCAAACAAGCAAACAAGCAAACAAGCAAACAAACAAGCAAACAAGCAAGCAAGCAAACAAGCAAGCAAGCAAGCAAGCAAACAAGCAAACAAGCAAAAAAGCAAACAAGCAAACAAGCAAACAAGCAAACAAGCAAACAAGCAAACAAGCAAACAAGCAAACAAGCAAACAAGCAAACAAGCAAACAAACAAACAAACAAACAAACAAACAAACAGGGTAAACCTTTTGTGACTGCGAGGCACTATGGAAAACCAACAGGTAAAAAAGTCTATTTGCGTTGGGCAACTAAGTTAAGCAAAAGGAAGTAATTAGAAACAAAATGGTGTTCAAACTGCAGGGCACGTATGGTCCGAAGATGTCCGAAGGCAGGTTTGTACAATATAAGCACAGAGTTGTGTTTTTCCGGCTTGTTTGTTTTTGGCGCTTTTTATATGTTGGTCTTCTGTGTTTTTTTCACTTTTCTGCCACATGTTGACCAAGATGTAGGGAATGTTGCGCAACATTTCCAACCAACCGGGGGTCTGCCAGAATTCTCTAAGTGCCTCTTAATCATTGATTTCATTGCACAAAGGAGCCTGAATTCGCAGGTTCGTTTGAGCCACTGAAATATAGATGGGTGTCTGTGTTTGGGTCCATGTTTAGTGTCAAAAGGACATCAGCCATTCGTTGGGTCCCCGATTTATAACTGATTTTGAGACATCCCCAGATCAACACTTGACCAAAAGCCAACAGGTCAGTTTGTGTTTCTCAAAAAAGTGCTTGACATGGTGGGTGTCCCTTTGGTTTCCCTTAAAATCAGCCTGCAAAGGGTACCCTCAAAAACGACACACCCATTTGCTCAAAGGACCACTGAATTTCATCTCGCCCTTTGCTGACCGAACTCGCTCAAAGTGCCGCCCAGCCGCTGTCGGAAACTGGTGCACCTGGGGCTCGCCAACGCTTTGGAGGGGAAGGCACACAAAAGCGTGGTGGCAGCTCCCCATCCAAAAGTTGGAAGTCGTCTACCAAAGAAAAGCAGCTCCACGAACATCTACAAGTTGGCATTTCATTTCAAATGCCCAAACACCAAGTTGGCTCCATCTCTTGGATCGGGTTTCTTAGATTTTTCAAATTTCAACCCTTAGTTGCACCCGCGCAGACGGATGAAACCGCGGCATGGCCACCGGAAACCAGCTGAGCAATGAATAGCATGGGGAAGATGCCCTAGCCATGTTGCAAGCAAACCAGCCACAATCCAAGTCTGAATTTACAGTATCCCTTGCAAAATGTAGGGCATCCACCATATCTCCAGAGAAAAAACAAGAAGAAGCAGAAATTGCGGACATATGGCTATGGGTCAAAATCCATATCGTACCCCCGGTGAACATCCCAATCCCCACTAAAAAAGGACTAAAATGGGTGGTGAATTCAGCTACCCCAAAATGGTACCAGTCCATATCTGTGGATGGGTTGTGGAGGTTCTCTGTACGTGTGGCTTACATACCTCTCAGTCTGGTTCCATGATAGGGACCCTCAGGACTGCAGCTCGGGGCGGGGGGGGGGGCAATGGGAAGGGCCAATTCGACGACTCCACCAGGTTCACTGATAGTGGGTTAAATGGAAACTCCACTAAACACTAAAAGGCTAAAAAGCTAAGGGACCGGATGGCTGGGAGCCACCAAGTTGACTCTTTGCAGGGGTGCCCCGGCTTACTGCTAACATCATGAGCGAGTCTTGGCGTAGCAACACATCCCCAGATCCAAAGGCAAGGAGCCGAAAAAGGAGAAGCGCCTCGATTCTGTGGGTCTGAGTTTTCAGTGGGGACCCACAAATGTGGACGTGGGAGTTATCTGCAAACCAGGGTCCAAGCAACAAAAACATATAATTAGTCATGGAAATAGAGGGTTCCATCACCCACAGCTGAACTGTGTATTGATCGGCTCTGGTGGGTATTCACCAACACGCGCTTTACTGCTGTACCAGCACTCAGGTGAGATCTTGGCGGGTTTGGCGTGGATAGGTCTGAGATGGTCTGAGCGCTTGGATGGTCCCGAGTTCTCAGTCTGTGCAATCTTTTCAGGGAACCTTTCTGCAGAAGGGTTCCACTTGTTTTGCTACCCCAAGATAGACGCAAACACAGGGGCTTGCCTTTGGGGGAAATCAACCAACCCTGGGGTAGAGTCTATATATACCTGGATACTCCAAGGTGTGCTTTGTTGCGCTCTTTCGAGAAAAAGTGCTTTTTGGCTGAGAAAGCTGCGGGCTTTTCCCTCTTGATTGGGCTTGTGCTGGAAAAGCGCGTTTCCTCGGTCAAAAAGCGCTTTTACCGGACCAAGACGCGCTTTTTCTGACACGCTTCGCGGCAATCGTGAAAGAGAGCAGTTGTTGGGTCAAAAAGCGCTTCTTGCACGAAACAGCGGAAATTATTGCTTTTTCGCCAAACGGCGGAAATTTTGCGCACCCGGAGGGTATACCTGGCCCTTCTTGTTGTACTGAAATTTCCGTCTGTGCCTCCCGTCAGCTGACTCTGTTGAGGGCCCACGCAAGGAAATCAGCTGTGGAGACGCCGAGGCAGTTTCGGTGTTTATTTACAGCTACTTCGGGCAGTCAACGCTTTGTTTTCATTGCAAAAGGCTTTAATCAAATGCTTGGCCGCTATTCCGCCAGTGTTTTGAAGTTTTGGCTCTTCAGGCGCGGCTTTGGTACCATTCTGCACCGATCTTTGCGCCAACTGCAGCGCCAGGGTTCCAATGCAAATCAAACAAGCGGGCCTCGTGTGCCACAACAAAGAACTGCATGTCCACACCTATTTGACATCCCGATTGCTGTTGCAAAGAAAATGTCCAGAGTGATTGCTCAAGGCAAACAACCTAAGGCTTGGGGATTGAGTTGCTTCCGGAACACTTGTGGCCCGGCCGCGGTCACGAAAAAACTCTAAAACTGAACATGTTCTTAAAAAGAAGGGCTGGGGCTACAAACAAAAACATGCGCCGGGATGCAAAACAAAATGCAAGTGGGTTTGCCCACCTCTGCAAGAAACTCAACATCCACCAAAGCTTTGATTGTTTTCTGCCTGTTGGGCTTTGAGAGCCTGACAGACCTTCGCCCACCTTGTTTTCTTGCAACATGTTGCAACAATTGCCTGACTTGGGACAACGAGAGACGGACGGAAAACGGCGGGAAACGGACGGAAAAACACGGATTCCAATAATGTCTGGTGCCTATGGTTCTTGTCGTCGTTGGAACTTGGATTTTGGGAAGCCATGCGCTGCGTGGAATGCTTGCTTTCTTACCCTTGTCTGTGGGCAGTGTGTCGGCCCCCTTGAAAGCTGTGTTTTTAGTTCTTACAGGGTCAACTCTTGCGGGGGCGTGCAACACGCGTGCAGGGACTACTGGACTGGTGTTTGCGGTGGGCCTTTTGCAACAGCTTTGTTGCTTTCACTCCGTGTAAGCAGCTCCTTGTTGAAGCTCCGCTTGTTCTGACACACTTGTCATGTAGCTGCGAAGCAAAAGAGGATGCTGTCAGCAAAGCCCCCAGGCTTCTCACACACATGCTTGCTGTAAAGGATAGTTCGTTCTTAGAGAGTAAGGTCCCTTGCGCAGGCGCAAGTTTCAATGTCCAGGCAACTATAATTAAGCCAGTTCTCAATGTTTCAGCCAATGCATGTGGAAGCGGCGCAGTATTTTTCGCTGTGCGGGATTACATCGGAATGACAATCTAAGACACGGACAGTTTTTTGTTGCAACAAACACTTTTGTGCGAAACAAACGGATTTAGGCGGAGTGTCCCCAAAAAAGAGCCCACGGAAGGTCCAGGTATATCATAGGGTAATAAGAAGTGGAACCCTGTTCTGCAGAAAGCGTATTTCCGAGCATGGACTATTGGAAGGAACTTGAACGACATCTTGTTAAGTTTGCAGTCAAAAGCGGGGAAAGCCAATCTTCGCCACACTTTGGAGAACTCGCCAACTTTGTTTCATGTGGAGTCGGCAAATTAGTGAACAAGCAAATCCACTGGTTGCTTTCTCCTCCCCTGCACTTTTAGTGGTTTAATGGAAAACCCATTAGCTGGCAAAAAGTTAACGTCCTAACATCCAAGCACAATGCACCAAAGCTAAGGAATCCCCTGAAACTCCCATGAATCCCAAAATAGGTGAACTACCAAAGTTCAGTCAGACCCCTCCGCTCGCAGCTCAGATGCTGTATCTTCCGAGCGAAGCCCATGGATTCGCGGTCCCTGGCGATTCGCGAATGGGTCCATTGAGCTAGTCCATCCTCAACAAGGAGGTTCGAAGAGAAACTTTTCACCGCGGCCCTTAGAAACGAACACCCTCCCACCAACTAAAAATGGTGGTTTTTCCCGGTTGGTTTAACCATTTGAAGCCAAGAACAAAGGGTACCCTCCCGCCAACTAACCAAAGGGTTTGTGCAAGGCCAACTTCTCGTCTTTCTACGGTCTGTGCACAAACTCTCCCATGGAATCGCTGGGAGGGGTAAGAAGCGCTCGAAATGTTCACCTGGATCCAAACTGCCGGGTCTTGTTCAGAAATTGTAGTTGGAACCCCCCTAAATAAAGAGATCGGGTGTTGGTGGGGATGTGATGTTAACATGACAAATGCTACAAAACACTGTATTTTACTGTGCCTTCTGGAAATAAATATCATATATCCAATGGACCCAGCCTGATCTTCACATTGTCTGATCTGTTTGTTCAAGGGTGGCCCGTCGTCATTTTAGACCAGACTGGATGCCAGGAAGGAGCTCTGGGTTGGCCGTATCCGAGAAGCAAAAAGACCAGCTCCTTTTCGGGGAACCGGTCCTGGTTTGGACCATTCTCCTGAAGGGATCATCTGGTTGTTAATGGTTTGGGGTTTAGGGTTTTTTCCCCCCCAGTAAATCCCTCCAGTGAATCGTGGGGCCGTGAACAACGGATCTGTACCTTGAGGGCCCATCCAAAGCACAAAGCCACGTGACGAGGCCCTTCAAGTGGAACTCAAATGGCTGTGGCTCAAAAAACCGGCACCAAAAT
The DNA here is from genome assembly GCA_963377175.1 of Effrenium voratum. Classification (NCBI taxonomy): domain Eukaryota; class Dinophyceae; order Suessiales; family Symbiodiniaceae; genus Effrenium; species Effrenium voratum. The sequence continues at coordinate 135,437 of CAUJNA010003833.1, read as the reverse complement.
GGAACCCTGGTAAGTGGACACATGGACCAACACCTGCGGCTTGCCCCTCCTGGTTAATTTTGAGCCGCACCCAAATCATGGTTCACTTGAACAATGTCAGAAGCAAAGATGAAACTCCATATCTTCTCAGCTTGTGGCCATGACACCTAGATGTATTGCTCACGTCAGCGGAAAAGGATTCGAGGCTTGCCAGGTGTCCCGTGCAACGCAGCCAAGAGAACGGGGATGATGCTGTTCCCAGGCCAAGTCACCAGGCAACGCATGTTCTTGAAGGAAGGATCCTTTACATACTGTGCTGCTCATTTCGATTGCGACTTGGACCACCCTGCTCGCAGGTGCATATACTTCTTGACAAGCAAAACAAACACATCGCAAACCAACTCGCTTGGTCCACCAAAAAAATAAAGTCCAAAGATCCAGCCAAATAGCCATAAAGCGACGTTTTCCGACCCAGCATGGACATGGAAATGACCCAAAAAGCGGTCCGATCCAAATGGCCGCGGCCCCCAAAGAAGACGAGTTTCACTGGGCTGGCCAGTCGAAAACTTTTTGGTGGCTTCAGTACAACAACTACCACGAAACCAACTAAAGGGCAAAAAACACCTAAGAGACCGGATGGCTGGGAACCAGCATGTTTCACTCCCAAGCTCTCCAAAGTCCTCTCCATTCCACTTGCACCCTGCCCCCGAAAGTCACTATGGATCCATGCGTCTATCTCGCTCGCGTCGAGCACGCACCAAGCGGCACCTGTAACTCAGTGGCTAGCGTGCAAAAGAGGCAAACCTGGGAGATGATGGACAGTGCAAATTTGTTCCTTCAGAACCCTTGGTATGGTAGCACAAAACTTTACTCTTTGCAGCCTCCTTCGAAAAATGAACAGACAACCCAAAAACACTTGTCCCCCATTTTAACGGCTCAAGATACAACCAAAAAGCAAACAAAAAACGCAACGCAGGCCTTCTTCGATCCCGGCAGCGGCTCTGTGGAAGGGAGGCGCCTTGCCTAGGCGCGGTGAGCTCTTCCCCCGAGGCCAACGAAACGACAACACAGATTTGGACCTCTGGAAGTGTACAAGCAGATTTCCGGCTGAAACATCTTGAGCACCAAAGGCATGGATCCCAATGTTATTCATTCAGATAAACTGATATACCCCGTTACAGTGGAAGTGGAATCAGATTCATCCATACCGCTGGAATGTCTACCCTGCCCAGTAACAGTAATCACAGACCAACCAACCTACCAAGCAAGCAAATCAAGCAACCAACCCAACCAACCAAGCAAGTAACCGGCCAAACCAACAAAAACATAAATAAGCAAACAAGCAAAAACAAAAAGAAAAGAAACAATGGAAAAACATGAAAAAAGAAACAAACAAACCAACAACAAGCAAACAACAGCTCCTTTCCCTAAAAAGTCGGGTTCTCTGAAAAACAAAAAGGGGATACCCTCTGGCTTCCAGGACGTCTCATTGACCCACTGGCCAGTGGTTCAAATCCCAGCAATTGAGGGCTTTTCTGATTGAAGTTGGCTTCTGATCTTGACATCCCGATACCCTGATTAGTAAGGCAACCCCTCCCACAAATCAAGGGTTTCCACATTGGCGATCAGTTGAGATGGACAGAACCATATGCATACTGGAAGACATCACCTAATTACTATCTGGCTATATGAAAAGTCCTACTGGGAGAAACCACCACCAACCGGTGCGAATCGGATTTTTCCATCCAGTACCCCACCCCCTTATGTGTTTGTCTGAAGAAATTCGGTGGAAGCACTCAGGACGCAGTTGATCAAGTAATCATCGATCTGAAACTATGAGACACAGCAAACAAACTAAACACACTTTAAAAAAAGAGGATTAAACCCATCAAACAAAACTGCATACACCACCTACCAACCGGTGCAAACAACATGTCCATCCACACTTTGGGTGCACGAAATCCATTTGTTGGTATTTACAGATTCGAATCAGACATCATTCCCTTGATTGCTCTTGACCCCCTGCAAAACGTTTAACTTTTTGGGGGTCTAGTGGAACACCCCCTCGATTTCCCCCAAAAAGTCTGAAAGTCTAAAGATCCACCCCAATGGCAGTCGAGCCGTTGACCCCAGATTCATCAAGCCCTAATCATGGGGGTGTTCCATTCCAATGAAGCCCCAGAAAGCCCAGGGCCACCTGCTGGGGAAAGCAGGAGCAGGAAAACAAGAAGAATCCCACCCGCTCGGTTAAGAATCCCGATCGGCCCAGGTGCGTCACAAAAACCGGGTTAAATGGTGAACCCGGAACCATGTAAAGGATCAAGGAGGCGGGAGTCCGCACCTATTTCTGGTTGGGATCGTCCCTTACTAGACTTCATCTTGGGTTTTGATTGAAGCAACAGGTCAACAGCCCAACAGTTAGCTCAACAACAGCGCAACACAGTCCAACAGCCCATGCAAAAACCCAAGAACGTTGAACCCGAAACCCTAAACCAAACAGGTCTCTGAACCAGCCCAACCCTAAACCACCTTTTTTGTTGGAAAAAAAAACAAGAGACTAAACCCAATAAATAAAACCAAGCATAGGAATTGGATACTTCTTGCATTAATGAATATCCCCCTTTGCATTTCATTCTTGGATTACCAGTTGACCCCTTCCGTGGATCTTCCGACTTCGATCCGTGGCGCAAGGGTCTGCCACTGGCCGCGGAGGCGAAGGCCGGCGGCAGCGCCACCTCCCGGCCTCCGTCTGCAAAAACCCCCCGCCGGCCCAAAAAAGAAAGCCGCGAGAACAGAACAACACGAGGAAAGAAATAAAACCAAACAACATCAAACAACCACCACCAGGAATAATATTATATATATAGTTGTTGTCGTTTCTTAAAAAAAGGCAACAACCAAACACTACAGCAACAAAAACGCATACTTCCCCACCCCCCAAAAACACAAAAGGAACACCTTGTTTTGGGCGCAGTTTCAAAGGGAACCACAAAGAAACCGGCTTTCCTCTTTTTAGGTTCCCTCCAAGCCGCATGCCCATACTCTCCAGCAGGAAACGTGGACCGCAGGTTCTGGTTGGGGGTCAGCAAACAACTTCCAAAACGTCTGCAGAGTGAACCCAAACCCTTCCCCATACCAGTAGGCTGAGCACATGACAGCTTTCTGACGCAGATTAATGTACACACCCCCAACAAAGGGAACCGTGGAATGTGTTCCACCCAAGGCTCGGGGGGTTGATGGTTCTCTGCTTCGTATGTGTCCCTTTTTGCATTCTGAATCAGGGAAGGCAATTCCTGCCATGCCAAGAAAATTGAACCCATGCATTCCGCAGCTCACATAAAATGCATTTTGCCACCAAGATCTTGCCGAAGAACGGCCACAGCACTTCGCACACTGCGTGGATTGAACTCTTGCAATTTGATGCCCACGTTCATGTAAGACACAAATTATTGCCATTCCATAGCAGGCACACAGCAACAACTGCCGCGTGGTGCATAGAGGCCAACCACAAACTCACTTGCCCAAAGGACCTGGACATAAAAAGGCTAGCCATTTGTGACGTTGACTAAATATGGACCAACATGGGAAAACCAAAAGGTCAACAGGTCGGCTTTGGGTAACTGAGAAAGTGCCGGCTTTGGCGCGCGCAAACAAACAACCCCATGCCAATCACGCTGGTTGCTCGCAAAAACACAGTTGGATGGGAAAGCTGAAGACAAATCAAACCATAGAACCCGGGTGTTGAGTAATTACGGGTGTGAAATTCAAGAAATTGCCCAGCCGCTTTTGGCTTGCCATATAGTTTCTTTTTCGGAACACTAACAAAAAACAAAAAATAAGCCATTTTCAGCAACTCAAGCTGCTGCATACCTGGTAAGGCACGTTTAGGCCCTTGATTTAGGGCCAGGTGCCCCGACATGTTCCTTTTTGCGATTTGTGTGGTGCATCTCTCCTGTGGATCGACGAAATCCGTTTGCACCACTTTGAAATCATGGTTGAAGCCAATTGCTGTCTAAAATACAGAGAAATCAGACATCCCGTTGAATCGGATTTCGCAACCATCCACAGTATGAAAGTCACTCAACCTGAACCCCGCCTCCAGAATGGAGAACCCCTAACCCCAGCGAGGCCAAGCCGCAATGAATTCTTCAGCGATTGGGTCCAGGAAATCTGGACTCCACTATGGGTATGTGTTAAAATAAGGAGTTGGACTCCCAAAAATGTGGTTTCCCGGTGAACCAATGCCAAAAAGGGTAGCCTCCAAAAAAAAGCTCTCACATAGCCTTGCAGCTCGCAAATGAAGTACAACCTTAATCCACCCTCAAGAAACCTCATTCAACTTCACTTTCGTCATTACTTATTTCGGGAACCTTGGGAATCACGGTGATCGTGATCCCTATATTTGCCAGTTTAAACTTCACGTTTTGGACCAAGTGTGGCTGAATCTTCTCTTCGTGTGCTTAAGGGGGATACGTATCCGTTTCCAACCTGGAAACCATTGTGACCGGTGGTAAATGGTACTCAGCGGTAGGTGGTACCCGGTGGTAAGAAAACCGCGAAAATGACGATGCGCCTTGCAAAACGAGACAAAGACCAGGTGTGTACGCCTGAGCCCCTCGCCCCACGTGCGCAGCTCATCACTGAAGGACACCAGTGGCCTGACTGAAAGCAGTTGACGACCCCTCCTTTCACTTGAGGAGGTCCTGTTCGAAAACTGTAGCCATCAAGTTAAGCCCCTCAAGGTGTCCTGTCTGGATAATGTATGAAATGGGTTGAGAGGCCTTGCGCTGTGCGGTTTCCGGTGAGATGCCGTAGCCTTCAGCGGGGAACTGTCGCACAAAGCGGCGCAGGAATATCGTGAACAACCAGAACGCGGCCTCCCGAAGAAAGGTTCAACTAATGTTGACCCCGGAGTAATAAACCCCTGGTTGATTCCTGGGGGGGTGTCCCCTTTTACTGGGGATTCATCACTTTTGCTGTCACTTGAACAAATCCCACTCAAAACGGTCTAGGCCGTGTTTAGCGCCAACACCTGCCCGCATGGCCCAAGAATTCTAAAACGACTGCACCTCTGGGTTTCCATGCGTAAAAAAAGGGTGAGTGGCACAGCGATATGCCACTCAAAGGTTCCCGTGAGCAAATCCAAAGATTCTCAAACATATTTCCGGATGCCGAAAATCAAAGGCACAATCGCTGTTCCCATCAAATTTGCGGTTCGCAAACTTTCAGAGTTTCTGCCGACATCAGGCAGGCAAATCCCAAATCCTGCCTGGCGCTCCACATGATTGCCAGTGGGCAAAGGGGGGCAGGCGGGGAGGAGTGAAAAGGAAAAGGAGGGCCAAAGGTGCTGCGGACGGTCGGACGGGCAGGCAGTTGCCTGCGAGCTCTTGGTTAGAACGTTGGAATCAACGAACGACGGCTCCAAACGAGGGGGATCAGGCGTGTGTGATTCGCGTGCGTTGTTTGGGTGCTTCTGTTTTAGCGGGTGCCGATTCTAAAGGCGTAGCTTCGAACCCAAAAGGGAACCCGCAACTTTGAGGGTTCCGATGGGCAAAATGTATCTTTTAAGGAGCCCTGGACACGGATTTTGTTCAGTCCCTTGAATATATTCAGTCCGCATGGCGTGCCTCTTTTTGCCGTGCCTGTCACCCGAACCCAAAACTGCCATTTGCTTAAGCCCCCCGGAAAAAAAAAAAAAGTATTTCCAGTAGTGATAGATTCCCTTTAAAACCAACAGGGAAAAACACTTAAGCAAATGGAAGCAACGCATTGGCTCAAATCGCCAATCCGGTCCCGGAGCTAGGAATGCTGTCCATTTTCTGAGCTGCTAGAAGTGAGCTTCACTTGTTGGTTAAAGTCGGACACCCAACCACAAAATCAACTAAAACCTAAACCCCAAGGGCAAACTAAGAAGCCTAAAAAACATAAGGACATGGATGGGAACCACCAAGATGACCATCCCCTATTGATCATGTTGTTCTCTCTTCCGATCGAGTGGATTGGCCAACAAAAGCAACCACACTGTTTATTTACCATAGCCTTCCCAGCAGTCCACCCCCTCGCACATCCCTTTCGCGAAAATACTTGGTGCTGCTCAGAAGGGAATGAGAAAATGGAGTCTGACCCCGAGAAAAATCATCCCCGATTTGGTTTCCTTTCCAGTTTATTCCCTGATTCCCTGCTTCTCACACCAGCTAGATATATGTTCCAGTCCCCAGGCCACCACCCCCCCCCCCCCAGGGCAGGGTCCCCCCCCCCCCCGCGCAACCACGAGCCGCGAGCCCACCCAGCCCGGAAAATATGCAAATGGACCCGTCTGCATGTGTTCTCCAAGCAGCTGCAGGACTGAGACTGTGGCAGGCCTTCTATGCCACCTCCGGCGCCGCTTTCTCTCTTTTTGCCATGCAAGGCTTGTATCGAGCGGGGTGAAACTTTGCCTTTGGCATAGCGGTCAAGGACTTGTTGCGTGTATGTTGCGAGGACATCTTCCACAAACAGGATATATATATATATATATATGTATATATGACATAGTCCTTGCAGTTACTAAGTAAATTTGTTCAATCACATCAACAAATTTGGAATCAACTTTCAATGGTGAGTGTACCATCCATCACGAGCTCCATTTTCATCCACGGAGATACCATTGACAGGGTCTCAGGAATAATCAGCGCATTGTCTGCGGCCTCGGCAAGAAGCAATACTGTGGATGGTTGCGAAATCCAGCACCCCTTAAGACACCCTGGAATGATATGATTCCCCTGTAAATACCAGTGCCAACAAGCAATGGTTTCAACTGTGGTTTCATTTCGTGGTGCGAAGGGATTTCGTCCTCGGGAATCTCAAAATGCACAAAGTCAGTCCCCGAGTCTGCCGCGCTTGGGGGTTGGTGCCAATGGGTGTGCAGGATTTTTGGAGTTGCTACCCCTTGTTCGTGGCTTTAAAGGGACACCACGAGAAACACCGAAGCCATTTGGAGGTCCCCCAAAAGAAAGACACACTCATATTGGTGTGAATTTAAATTGGGAACATGGTGGACATCATTTCGGCGTGTGCCCAGCTAGAATTGAGTGGTCCGAGGTCTTTGATCCTAGCCACAGATCTTGGCTAAGGAAGCCATCTCAAAGGCGGGGCACCAGCTGAGCTCTGGCAAACCATGTGCTTTCAGCATGTCTTGGACCGAATCATCGCGCTTGGTGTCCTATTTGCCTCTCTTTGAATCCAAACAAGGTGCTTCCACCAAAAAGAACACGTATGAACTCATGTTCAAATGAGCCAACCAGAAGCAACTCCGTATGCTCTTTTCCTTTTGTCTCTGTGTATAGGTGGTCTGGAACGATGCGAAGAGTTCTCTTGTGGTTGCCTTCAGAGGAAGCGCCAGCGCAGGGTATGGTGCCTAAACCCAGAAGCCCAGTGCCCATGCCAAGAAAAGGGCACCACCCATTTTTGTTGGGGTTGACTTTACAGGAATCCTTCCCCCCCCACCAAAAGAGGAAAACAGGGTGACCGTCAGGGGATGCGAATGTTGCAAACACATCCGCAGTAGAGGCCGAGAGTTGTTCGTCGAAAAGAAAGCAGGCGAGCCCCGAATGCAATCTGAATCTGGGCAAATGAGCTACTCACAAACCAGGAGAAAAAAAACATGGCTCCCAAACAGGCACCTTCATCCTACCCAAGCTTGTTTTTCTTTCACTCGACGCTCCGAGCTGAGGTCCTGGGACATTTTGCCTGTCCGGAGATTGCAACAGGTGCCTTTTCTGGAGGGAACCGGGTGGTTTTAAGGAACAATGGACCAACGTCACTCGATTTCCCCAAATTGAAAGTTGAACAATGTACTGGTGTCAGTTGAATTCGAAATCCACTTTTGGAGGAAGGACAACCACCCAAATGGCATCCCGAACACACCCGACTCCCAAATCCCCCCCTGGCCGCTGCTGGGTGCCCAGCTTGGCTTAAGCCGGAAGTCCTGACTTTCTGGACCAAATCCCGTAACTTCGGCTTCCTTCGTTTGGTGGTTTGGAGCCGAATCGGTGGTTTGGTGGTGGTTCGGGGGGCGGTTTCCCATGTAGCTTCTACGAGGAAGTTGCGGATGTAAAAAAGCAAATCTGTCCATGGGTGCCAAATGGCTGTGGCTCAAAAAGCCGATACCAAAATGAAACTCTGGCAAGTGGAAACATGGACCAAAACCTGCGTAACCCCTCCTGCTTAATTTTGAGCCACACCCAAATAGGTCTGTAAACAAAAACACCCACACACACACCCACACACACACACATACACACCCACCCACACACCCACACGCCCACACACCCACACACCCACACACCCACACACCCACACACACCCACACATTCACACACCCACACACCCACACACCCACGCACCCACACACCCACACACACACACCCACACACCCACACACCCACACACCCACACACCCACACACAAACACACACACCCACACACCCACACACCCACACACCCACACACCCACACACCCACACACCCACGCCCACCCGCACCGCACGCGCACGCGCACGCGCACACGCACACGCGCACGCGCACGCGCACGCGCACGCGCGCCCACACACACACACACACACACACGCACGCACGCACGCACGCACGCACGCACGCACGCACGCACGCACGCACGCACGCACGCACGCACGCACGCACGCACGCACGCACGCACGCACGCACGCACGCACGCACGCACGCACGCACGCACGCACGCACGCACGCACGCACGCACGCACGCACGCACGCACGCACGCACGCACGCACGCACGCACGCACGCACGCACGCACGCACGCACGCACGCACGCACGCACGCACGCACGCACGCACGCACGCACGCACGCACGCACGCACGCACGCACGCACGCACGCACGCACGCACGCACGCACGCACGCACGCACGCACGCACGCACGCACGCACGCACGCACGCACGCACGCACGCACGCACGCACGCACGCACGCACGCACGCACGCACGCACGCACGCACGCACGCACGCACGCACGCACGCACGCACGCACGCACGCACGCACCCACACACCCACGCACACACACACACACACACACACACACACACACACACACACACACACACACACACACACACACACACACACACACACACACACACACACACACACACACACACACACACACACACACACACACACACACACACACACACACACACACACACACACACACACACACACACACACACACACACACACACACACACACACACACACACACACACACACACACCCACACGCACACGCACACGCACACGCACACGCACACGCACACGCACACGCACACGCACACGCACACGCACACGCACACGCACACGCACACGCACACGCACACGCACACGCACACGCACACGCACACGCACACGCACACGCACACGCACACGCACACGCACACGCACACGCACACGCACACGCACACGCACACGCACACGCACACGCACACGCACACGCACACGCACACGCACACGCACACGCACACGCACACGCACACGCACACGCACACGCACACGCACACGCACACGCACACGCACACGCACACGCACACCCACACACCCACACACCCACACACCCACACACCCACACACCCACACACCCACACACCCACACACCCACACACCCACACACCCACACACCCACACACCCACACACCCACACACCCACACACCCACACACCCACACACCCACACACCCACACACCCACACACCCACACACCCACACACCCACACACCCACACACCCACACACCCACACACCCACACACCCACACACCCACACACCCACACACCCACACACCCACACACCCACACACCCACACACCCACACACCCACACACCCACACACCCACACACACACACCCACACCCACACCCACACCCACACACACACACACCCACACCCACACACACCCACACACACCCGCACCCGCACCCGCACCCGCACCCGCACCCGCACCCACGCGCACGCACACGCACGCACGCACGCACACACGCACACACGCACACACGCGCACACGCGCACACGCGCACAGGCGCACACGCGCACTCCCACACACCCACACACATCCATCTATCTTCTTCAAAAGGGACCCTCTGGTGGGTTCCGTGGCAACGTGGACCGGCTACTATACTCATGCCCTTTTGCTTTGCTTTAGGTGAAAATAGCAATGTGCTGCTTAGCAGTCCGGAACATCCCGCGGAAGACGTGCCAGTCTGCTTCTTTGAACCTCAAGGGTTCTTGAGAGCATGGTAGAGTTATCCCTCCCCTTGTGGTTTCCTGTTAAATTGACAAGTTTGGCCTATTTCACCCCCTGGTCACTTTCCATGGAGGCTATATACATTATTTGAAGCATCGAAACCTGCAAAACAGAAAGAGGTCCCAACAGCATGCCCAGTCGGGTCCAGGGCTTAGAGAAAACGGCTGGACCATTGCAAAATCACGCGTCGAAACCTTCACTCCACCCAACTCCCATGGCGATCCGGTTGTTCTCAGCCGCTTAGAAACCCGGAAATATAAGGTGATCACCATTTGGAACCTTGACCCAGATTGCTGGTGTTGACTGGACCAACTGGGAAGGGATGCACAGTCAGTGAGCATCCTGCGGGTTGTGCAGACCGGCACGTTGTGACCACGCTTTCTCAGGCGTGTCAAAGGTGTCTGAAAAAGTGTGACAAGCATCACCCGGCCCTAGTGCTCTCCCCAAAACAAATCAACCAGATCACGGGCTAAGAATGCACCCAGGGAAGGACATCGAGAAGTTAAGAGGGTAGGTCCGTATTCCGCTGCGCCAGCTTGAGATGGGCACGTCAGGCTCCAGGTTGCTTTCAAATCCCCCAAGGTCGTCCTCGTTCGCACCTTGCTGCACAACCAGTTGTAGTACCATATTTGGCCGTGGGTCAAAAATGCGTACCCAAAATGGAACCCTGGTAAATGGAACCAAAGACTAAAACCTGCGGTCCTCTGGTGGCTTTCTTTTGACCCACACCCATTTGGAGTCTGGGAAAAGCGGTGAAGGAGTGCCCTTCCAACTTGGCCACTCAGCTAGGGGTTTTCCATCGGGCCGGAACGAAAGAACTGCTCTTGTGGTGTGTTTTGTTGAAAAGACGAAGGGGCATTGCATGACCTTGACCGTACGGCATGGCCCGTCTCGTGCCCAATCCTACTCCCCCGTCTCCATGTCGAAGTCCTCTTCTGGACCTATTCGATGCCAAGCGCGGAGAGGCGGTTCTTTGTCCCAGGCTTGGCCCAGGTTCACAGCAATTTTGTTCTGGCAGGGTTTCTTGGTTGACGTTGGAAGGGGAGCAACAATTTAAATTTTAGCAGCCAAGTGGGGATTTCCCTCTAAACCACAATAAGCAAAAATGTAAAATGTTTCCCAACGACAACCATGTTTTAGGGTTTAGGGTGGCAGGGTCACTTTCCTTTCTGTGGGTTTCCACAGGTCTGCAGGTTTCCCCGGATGCGCGAGACATCCTCTGCGTCATCGTGAGCAAATGGAGACCAGCTGGTTGCCAAGCGACTGCCATGAAAATCACACCCCAAGAAGCAACCAGGTTTACATATGGGTCTGTCTCAAAATAGGAAGCCCCTGTATATGGTGGTTCAAAGAAGACCCAAAGAAAACCGATTGGCAGACCCAGAGCAACACCTTATCCGGAGCTCAGACCCCTAGACAGCCTTAGCGGTCAGGGCACAACCTTTGTATGTTGTTGTGCGCTATGCAAACTGCGTGTATTTTCGGCAAGAATAAACCAGTCTCAGTACGGAAACAAACAAACAAACAAACAAACAAACAAGCAAACAAGCAAACAAACAAACAAACAAGCAAGCAAACAAACAAAATAAACAAAAACACACCAAAACAACCAAACAAACAAACAAACAAACAAGCAAGCAAACAAACAAACAAACCAAGCAAACAAACAAACAAACAACCAACCAAACAAACAAACAAACAAACAAACAAACAAACAAACAAACAAACAAACAAACAACATAAACAGACAGACAAACAAAACAAACAAACAACACATAACCAAGCACACAATCAAACAAGCAAGCGCAGCAAGCAAACAAGCAAAGCAACAAATTAAACACATACCAAAAACACCAAGGACACGAGCCCAGAATGCGATTGCACCCCCCCCCAGTCTGGTCACCTTCGAAGTGGCCTTCTGGCTGTGATTCAAAGAGCTCCTGGATGCGGGCGTTCGTGCTGGTTGCATCATCTCTCACCCCATAGAAATGGATTCCATAGGAAGACATGGCGGAACGGGTACCCTCATGGAAATTTCATAGGAAAACAGAAAGTTTGTATGAACATACTGATTGTTTTTTTGGTGAACTATTTGGTGGTGTCCTTTTCATAAACTATTTGATTTTGATTGGTGAAAGTTCGTGTTGCATTCCCTTCATGGGTGCCCTTTTCTTGGCTTCTTACATTGCAAGAAATCTGATAGGGGGTCCATGTCCGATTTGTTGAGACAGCCCCTAGGCAAGTAAGAGGGATTGCTCAGCTAAAATGGTTTTGACTTGTGCCATCTACTTTCACCCAACTGTCAGCCACATCGGCTTTGAGGGTTCACCATAATATGGGTGTGGCTCAAAATTAAACAGGAGGGGTTCCGCAAGTTTAGGTCCATGTTTCTACTTACCAGGGTTCCATTGTGGTACCTATTTTTTGAGCCACATCCCAAGAAGGGGGGGTGCAAGTATCGAAGTATCCTAACATAAACCGGGACACCTGGAAGATCAACTTTCCCTTTCAGGCGCCCTATCCTGATACTGTGACCCCAAACGACCCCAAAAAGTGAAGGATCCACTCCTAGGTCCTCCAGATTAGATGAGGTTAGAATAAGTTGGTACCAACTTTTTGTCTGTCTAGTTTAGTAGGGGAACCGAATCTCCCCCAAAAAAAGGTGAAAGTGGGCAATTCCTGGGAAGTTGACCTCGACTCTCCCCGCGTTTGAGACCGAGGCCCTGGGAACTTGGATCTGGACGATCCGCTGGGTGCCCACCGCGGTTCCAGACTTTGATCCCTGCAAAAACCGATGGAAAAACCTGTCAAAAAGTCTGGAACCGCGGTTCCAAGTTTAGACTTTGATTGAAAAACATGTCGAAAACAAATGTCAGCTTTGAGCTCAGGGCCTCGACACATTGCCGTGGCATGGGCCAAATTCGTTTCTGCAGGGGGGTATTCGCATGTGTGTGAAGTATCGCACAAGGAGCGTTTTTCGCCCAAGAGAAAAAAAAAGAAAAAAAGAAAAAACAACGGCAAATGAACTTAGTATCTTAAAAGAAGACTCGCATTTGGCCATGGGTCAAAAGCCAAATCGTACCCCCAGTCAACATCCCAATTCCACCTAAAATAGGTTCTAAAATGGGTGGGAATTCACCTACCAACCAAAATGGTACCATTGGTTTCGACCCACGGCCATTTGGGAGGCTTGTCCCAATGCTCGACCCGCCCCACTGATGCGATGCGCAGCTTGTCACTGTCTCGGTCCTCCTTGCGCTCGGCCACCGAGCGGTCCCGCAGGACTATGACGTCGTTCAAGGGCTTGCCGCCGTCCTGGGTGGTGACCCAAGCAGAGCGGTTTCTGAAATCGGCTGGGCAAAGACTTCAGCAGGATTTGGAGTTTTTGGTTTCTGAAATCAGCTTCTCAAAATTCAGAAGGATGTGGAGTTCTGCAGCAGGTGCCACAGAGGAAGACGCTTTGCTTGAACCAAGCCGCCTGACAAACGGAACTGGGGAGGCAACTTCGGCTCCAGTACTCGGTCAACATGTGGAAGATTCGGACGCCCTTTGGCAAGCACGGGAAAGCATCGAAACCAGCGACTGGAAGGTCTACGAGAAAGCCACCTGCAAGGATTGTCTATTGCTGATTGATTCCACAGCAGTGAGGGTATCTGTCGAAATAAGGACTCTCGACCTTGCTGCCACCCGCTGCTAAGAAATTCTTTGCTATCAGGATTTACGCGCATACACACACACACACACACCTATGGATTTCTCAAATCGAGAAAGCTCAGCCGCGTGCACAAAATCAAACAGGGCTGGATTCCCTCCCGTGGAGAAATTGGAGACAAACACTTCTGGTCTCAGCCCGTAGTTTCAACCTTTTGGTCGATGTCCGGTTTGGTTGGTTGACTTGTTTGGCCGATTTCAGAGAAAACCCTTCCCAAAAACAGAGTTGAACAAAAAAGGGTAGATTCCACTGGGCCTGCTCTAAGCCTCCCTCGCTGGATGTATATATATAGATGATTCGGTGGTTCGCCCTGACGATTTAAATGACAAATGAGCAATAAACGATTGATATACTTGTCTAACCATTTTGCTTGCGCCTCAGCTTGCGCATACCTTCCGAAACGCTTGCTTTGGTTTACGCGAAATCTGAGGAGGTCTGGCCAACAAAAACCTTTCGCCTGCTTACGCCACCTCATGCGCGTAAAATGTGCTGCTATCTCACAGGTTGATAGGACACAACTTCGAAACATGTGCGCAAATGTTTTGGACGTTGCTCAAAATGGGTGTGTCCTTTTTTTACCTCCGAAATGGTGGGCTTCCTTTTGGTTTCCCTTTAAAGCAACAAAACGGGTACTCTCAACAAAGACACACCCAAATGTCTGGTGTATGTACCCTTACGGGAAATTAGCAATTTGTTGGGACTGGGGGCCTTCGCTTTTCCAAACATAAGAGCTATGAATTCCAACGGGGCCCTTTCCTCTAAGGAAATCGGGCCTCCGGAAATCCAGGTTTGCCTCCGGGCTTCCTTTCGAAGGACAAACAGGGGGTCAACCTAATCTTGTACTTCCATGCAGCCGTCCGCAGGCTCCTTTCAGTGAACACTTGGGGCTATTCCGCATCTAAGGGGTTAGTGCACACCTGGCTTCTTTCATGATGACTTAACTCGGGGGGCTGTTTGTGGTGCTAAAGGCAAACCACAGGGAACTCCTGATGGGTTACTAACAACGACACAGCCCATTTGGCTTCTTGTGCTCTTCCATCCCGTGACTAGTTGGGCCCTTAGCGCAGTTCCGGGTTGAGGATGCCATCTGAATCTGTTTTCTGAGCCTCCGCGCCCAGCCCCCGAAGATGATGAGGTGCGGACCTAAGTGGCGAGCCGTTCCAGAAAAACTCTGGGTGTGGGTCAACAGATTTTAGCCCATGTTTGCATTTTCCAGGGCAAGCCATGTGCCTATTTTTGACCCACTGAGAAACGCCAAACTGAGTTGCTTCAAGCTTTCTGCATGAGGAAGAGGTCGATTGGGATTCATGGGCAAGAAACAGTTTCCGGGTCTAAGGGGCCTTTGTCACACCAAAGACTAGCCATGCAGATGGGTCAAGTACCTGGAAGGTCGAGTCATAGAGTCATGTCATAGGGGCTGAAGTAGGAGTTTCCACCAGCCATGACAAAATCTCCCTGAAGTGACCCCCATTCCAATTGTTTAGGACCCTTTCACATATCTTTGAGAGAACTTGACTGCAACAAATGGGAGGGCCGCCAATCAAAAAAGGTATTTGCAGTGTCACAAAAAAAAAAAAAAAACTTGCCGCGGCTTCAATGGAGGCCTCAAATCTTCAGGCCTCCTCGTCGTCCACCATCTGCTTGAGAGATGTCCAGGCGCCCAATTTCACGCATGGCTGGGGAAAAAGACCAGAACAAAAAAAAGCTGGGCCTTGCTGCTGACACACGTTGGATGAGCCGCAATTTGGGCGTGGCTCAAAATTGAAGAGACAGGGGACCGCAGGTTTTAGGCTTCTCTTCCGTTTACCAAGGGTCCATTGTGGGCCGCTTTTTTTTGAGCCACCCCCATTTGCTGAACCCGTCTAATTAAAAAATGGTGTCTTGAATACAGGGGTGGCTTCCATCCCGAGGCGGTGCTATCTAACTAGCGTCCTACGAAAAGGCCATGCCGAGATCCCTCAAATGGATCTACCTGAACGAAGGGATCCTCAAACAGAAGGCCCTACAATTTGAGCAGTTCCTTTTCGCCCCGACGCTCGGCATAAAACAGGCAGGTTTGATGCGCCAAGTTGCAAGGGACAGACACGTTGGCAAGCATTGTTGAGAAATTTGCTTCCTGCGCGCCGGAAGTTTAGACTCATGGCATATCATTGCACCGAAATTTGGCATTCCAAGAAGTGATCTTCGTTGTCGGGCCCAGCAACCTCTGTCCAGTGAAGCTGCTCGATCCTCAAATCAGGGGTCCTGAGGATAATAAATGGCCGGTGCATCTCCGGTTTGCTCCTTGTTTGTGATAAAATAGATACGCCCTGCTCATGTGCGATCCGTCCCCCAACAACCAGCCAGTGAGATAGAATATCTGAGTCACAATCAAAAGCTCAAGCAAAGAACTAACAAGCCGAATATCCGCACCGATTTATGCTTTGGATTGTCCCTTAATCTTTATTTGCCCTGGTCTTGTGCAAGTGGCTCATCTGGACAAATGACTATGAGGAACAAACTGGGAATAAGAAAGCCACAAGCAAGGGACCTTCCAGGATGGATCGTCGCTCGTTTCATCGGCGGGCGTCCTGCAGATCCCAATAGATGAATTGTAATGCACTGACAAAAAGCGCTTGGTGACAGCTAAACGGGGGAGAAAAAAACAAAAACGGTCTATGTGTTTTCTCCGTTGCAAAACCAACAAACCTTGGCCTAAGGGTCGCTTGGACCTCAAATAGTTACTTTGACCCTTCTAACGCCACAACAAACATGAACCCCCCTGAGAAGAAATTGACCGCCAGGGTCCCTACTGAAGATCTGACAAGAAAGCTTCGCGGATACTCAAAATGAGGCACTCTGCAAAACCGTTGCTGTCCCATTGGTTTCCCTTTAAAGCAAAGCAGGGGTCGCCGAAGAAAAAAACAAACAACACACACAAAAAAAAAGGGCACCGCCCTGGCGCACGTTTGGTGGCAGCCCCATCGACCCCGGGGAAATCCACTCGCAGCCGAAGGGCCAATGGCCGTGGCTGAATGCCCGTAGCGCCGTGAAGGGGCGGCTCCCGCATATTGGTTCCTCACCTCGGGACGATATGGAAGACTTGAGGTGTTTGCAACACGGGCAGAATGCGTGTCAGCTTGGTGGGTCTGTGCTTGATTGTGTGTTTGTTTGTTTGTTTGTTTGTTTGTTTGTTTGTTTGTTTGTTTGTTTGTTTGTTTGTTTGTTTGTTGGTTGGTTGGTTGGTTGGTTGGTTGGTTGGTTGGTTTATATCCCGCCCGGAAAACAAGCAACAGCAGCATCACCTCACCGAAAGGAAACTGACTTCAGGTCCAAAAGCGGATGAAATACATCAGGGAGCCCCGTTTTGTTCAGGTAGCGACAAAAGCCACGACCTTTTTTGTTTGCTTCCTGCGCCGAATCGAACCAGTTGAAGAGCAGAAAAGGGGGACTTGCGCATCCGGGACATGAGCTTTTGAAGGCCTGGGAGAAATCGATGGTCTTTGTTCAGGGTAAATGTTGGAACTTCGAGCCGATCGACCTTTTTGTTAAACCAAACTCTCGGGACATGAGGCGTTTGAATGCCCAAAGGAAGCAAACCATACGAGGTTCATCCGATGAGCCTACAGGGGCCGGGGGAAGGGGGGGAGCCCAAATAATCCCGTAAGCTGTTTTGCTCCCCCCCTCCCTCCCTCCCTCCCTCCCTCCCTCCCTCCCTCCCTCCCTCGCTCCCTCCACCCCAGCTCCCATGATCCTAGTCAGGTCAATCAATCCTGAGTGTCCATTAAGGAAACGGCAGAATATGACTCGGAAATGGTCCAACAACATGAGTGGGTCTTCTTTTACTGCTCGCCGGGAATTGTTTTAAAGAGAAACAAACCAACATTTCAGGGCTTCCCTTATAGTTGCGTCTTAATTTAAGCGCGCTTGAAACTCCATTTGGTGATATAAGTCCAGACAAATACTCAAATGTGTCTCTATCAAAGTCCCCCACAACCCCATTCTGAATAGTTACGCCCTTTCTGTACCCTCATGTACCGTCCTGCAAAACCGACACATGGAATGCTCTGCGCCCGCATGGATGCCATCCAAATGCTCCATCACTGCTTTGGCCAAGACCCACTCACAGAGCAACTTCTGCGCGGCAGGACGAGTCCGCCAGCTGAATGCCGATGGGCATCTTGCCAAGCCACTCCTCCATGCACTTGCTCATCTCTAAGACAAAGGGCTCTTGTCGCAGCAAAGAACACATGTAGCCGGCTGCATGATACACGTCTGGACTTCGTTGCTGTCTGATCCCCTGCTAAAAGTTTAACTTTTAGTGGCTTCATGGAAAACCCATTAGTTGGCAAAAAGTTAAAGTCCTAACATCCCTTAACAAAATGCACCCAAGTGGAGGGTTTGTTTCAGTAAAGCTCGTCCTTCGTGGCAAAATGTTCGCGAGTATTTGCCGGGAAGCTGGTAGATGCTTGCCCTGTGCAGCTGGAAGCAAGACCCTCATGGGAAAACCGGTTCCATGGAAAAAGCAAACCAAACATCGACCAACGAAGATGAGCCCCCAGACGAAATGAGGACGGATGCCATGTACAACAGGATTCGCTTTTTTTCAACGAAAACCCCGCGGGGGGAACCTCGCATTTCGCTCAAGCATGTTTCTCGGAATCTGTTCCATCAGAAGCCCCGGGAAAAGAGGCCGGCCCCGATTCCTTGGTTCTGTGATACGAATCAAATGACCCGGATAGGAAGCATAAGATGCTGGATGCCAATCATAATCAATCTGCGGAGATCTAACACGGATTTTAAAAGGGGAACTCCCTCTGCAAAAAAGGAAACAGGAAGTAACCCACCGGGTGGGTTTAGTCACCTGACAATATGGGCGTGTCTTAAAACAAAGGGATCCCGCAGATGGTGGTTCCCTGTCGTGTTCTTTCAGAACAACGCCAGAAAGGTTGCCCTCAAAAAAAGACAAATGCATATGGATGTGTCTTCTTTGAGAGTACCCTTTTTGGCTGGATTGAAACGGACACCAAAAGAAAATTAACCATTAAAATCCATATGAGTGTCCTGTTTGATCCTTTTTATCTGGGTTCCCTGTGGTTTTCCTTCAAAGTCCCAAACAGGGTACCCTCAAAACGGACAAGTCCATATGTCACAAACTGTCTGCGACCAGAAATGAAGTAGAGCTCGGTGCCGCTTTCGGGCCCCTGCCCACTGCATGTCCGCAGTTCGCAGAGTCATGCCTCAACGAAGTGGACGTGCGAGAAAAACCCACAGGCCCGGGTGCCGGGTGTGGGGGGGGTGGGGGTGGGGGGGGGGGGTGATGTTCATGTAAGCCATGATACGGCCTTACTACAATCTATATTTGGGCCGCTTGCCTGCTTGCCTGCTTGCCTGCTTGCCTGCTTGCCTGCTTGCCTGCTTGCCTGCTTGCCTGCTTGCCTGCGGGCTGGCTGGATTGCTTGCTTGCCTGCGGGCTGGCTGGATTGCTTGCTTGCCTCCTGGCTGGCATGCTGGCTGGTTTGCTGGGGTTTGTGCTTCTTGTGTGGCTGGGGAGGTCGCGCTACTTCCGTTCGTGAAGAGTTGAGATCAGCCCCAGGGGTAAATGAATCACTGGTGGGTTACTGGGGGATGATCCTCCCCATTACGGGCTCCCTTTCGGTGCAACCCTCCCTTGTCTCCATCAGATCGATCCTTTCGGAGCTCACCCATTTTGGGGGAGGAAGCAGAAAGAGGCTGCAAGAGGCGTGGAGAATGCGCTAGAGTTGTTTTTCCATTACATGAACTAGGTCCTCCAGTAGAGAGGTTAGAATAAGGTACCGACTTTTGTCTGTAGTTGTTTTAGTAGGGGAACCCTCCCAACCAAAAAAAGGGGTAGAGAAGGGCACCCAACTGGGGGACCTAGATACTAACATCTTTTGAACTGAGGTGGTGGAAGGGGATGTAAGACTTCGAAATGGGATTGGGCCAAGGAAAGTCGTCCCTTGGGGTTTGGAGGTGTAAGTGGGGCTCGTTTCAGGCCACAAGTTTCGTAAATTCGGAAACTTGGACTTCCATTTGCGTTTTCGCCCCCTGGAAAAAACATAACTAAACAAATATGTCCAGCAGTAATAGATTCCCTTTAAAACCAACAGGGGAAATAAAACATATTCTGAAACAAATGAAAGTGGACTGTTTTGTGTATATGTGTTTGGACGCGACTTTTTGAACCCGTTTCGGGTTTGTCTCCCCCACGAGGCGTGCTTGGTCGGTGGCCCGGTGCACCGCCGACACCCAAAACAAAACAAGTTCCTGTTGAGTTAAACATGGAACTGGCATTTGGGTGTGGCTCAAAAATAGGCGTCCAAAATGGAGCCCTAGCAAATGGAAAGGTCGACTAAAACCTGCGTATCCCCAGCTGTTTAAGGTTGAACGACACCCGTTTTGGCTGTTTTGGCAGTCAACTCAAGGAGTCAGAAGCACATCTTGACATGCCGGTGTCTCAATGGACTGTGTCACAAAAGCAGTCGGACCCTGTGGATCTGTGCGATCATTATAAAGGGGAGCAACCATTATACCTATCATTATCATCGTCCAAGCATAGACTCACTCCCTAAGTTTCGGGATGATTTTCTTGGGAGGCAGCCAGCCAGCCAGCCAACCAGCCAGCCAGCCAGCCAGCCAGCCAGCCAGCCAGCCAGCCAGCCAGCTGGCCAGCTGGCCAGCCAGCCAGCCCAGCAAACAAGAAAGCAAGCCAGCCCAGCAAACAAGAAAGCAAGCGAGCAAACAAGCAATCCAGCCAGCCTGCAGGCAAGCAGGCAAGCAAGCAAGCACCCCCCCCCTTTTGAGGGTCGTTGAGCGAAAACCGCGCAACATCTTGGTATGAGAAACATCCGCCGGGGGCGAGACAATAGTCACAGGAGTCTTCCGGCTCCTTCTTCTGAGTGCCATCTTCGGCTAGCACCTGTCCAAAACCCCACACGGAGCAGCTGGCAAGGGAACTTGTCATTGACATACTCTTGTGTGAAAGGAACTTGGTCCTCCAGTAGAGAGCTTAGAATAAGCCTACCCGCTTTTTTTCCTGTGTCTAGTTTAGGGGAACCGAATCTCCCAACCAAAAAAAGGGGTAGAGAAAGGGCACCCAACTCAAGGACCTAGGGAAAGTGATATGGGTGGCCACGCATGTCTTTCTCCAACTAACCGCTGGCAACCACCATATTGCGAGATGGCCTCACTCAAGCAAGGAGAAACAAGCTCCAGTGCAGTCGGCGTCAAGCCGAGCACTTACGTTAAGCGACGAGCAGGCAACCATCATGGGCTCTCGCGGTTTCTGTAACAAGGCTACAGAAAAAATGAACATGATGTTGCATGAAACATCGTATTATTCAGCCCAGTTGCCCAGCGACGCTTGTACAAAACGGGACGCCTTTTTTGGGCCATGCTTCTGGGGGAAGCATGAAACCACAATGCATGAAGAGAGGGAGCCGCTGAAAAACTGGGTCAGGTACACACTCATGGACAACCAGGTGAATTAAGCACGGCTTGTGAAACATTACGATCATTAGCTTTCCTTTACCCCAAAGACTTTCTGGTGCTCAGGGAATAACCCAGGTTGTTGGGAATTCCCCTAAAGGAAACCGAATAGCCCAGGTTGTTGGGAATTCCCTCAAAGGAAACCGAATAGCCCAGGTTGTTGGGAATTCCCTCAAAGGAAACCGAATAGCCCAGGTTGTTGGGAATTCCCTCAAAGGAAACCGAATAGCCCAGGTTGTTGGGAATTCCCCTCAAAGGAAACTGAATTCGTTGGGAATTCCCTCAAAGGAAACCGAATAGCCCAGGTTGTTGGGAATTCCCTCAAAGGAAACCGAATAGCCCAGGTTGTTGGGAATTCCCTCAAAGGAAACCGAATAGCCCAGGTTGTTGGGAATTCCCCTCAAAGGAAACCGAATAGCCCAGGTCGTTGGGAATTCCCTCAAAGGAATCCGAATAGCCCAGGTTGTTGGGAATTCCCTCAAAGGAATCCGAATAGCCCAGGTTGTTGGGAATTCCCTCAAAGGAAACCGAATAGCCCAGGTTGTTGGGAATTCCCTCAAAGGAAACCGAATAGCCCAGGTTGTTGGGAATTCCCTCAAAGGAAACCGAATAGCCCAAAGGAATCCGAATAGCCCAGGTTGTTGGGAATTCCCTCAAAGGAAACCGAAAGGAAACCGAATAGCCCAGGTTGTTGGGAATTCCCCTCAAAGGAAAGAATAGCCCAGGTCGTTGGGAATTCCCTAGCCCAGGTTGTTGGGAATTCCCTCAAAGAAAACCGAATAGCCCAGGTTGTTGGGAATTCCCTCAAAGGAAACCGAATAGCCCAGGTTGTTGGGAATTCCCTCAAAGGAAACCGAATAGCCCAGGTTGTTGGGAATTCCCCTCAAAGGAAACCGAATAGCCCAGGTTGTTGGGAATTCCCTCAAAGAAAACCGAATAGCCCAGGTTGTTGGGAATTCCCTCAAAGGAAACCGAATAGCCCAGGTTGTTGGGAATTCCCTCAAAGGAAACCGAATAGCCCAGGTTGTTGGGAATTCCCCTCAAAGGAAACCGAATCAAAGGAAACCGAATTCCCTCAAAGGAAACCCCAGGTTGTTGGGGGAATTCCCTCAAAAACCGAAACCGAATAGCCCAGGTTGTTGGGAATTCCCTCCGAATAGCCCGAAAAGGAAACCGAATAGCCCAGGTTGTTGGGAATTCCCTCAAAGGAAACTGAATAGCCCAGGTTGTTGGGAATTCCTCAAAGGAAACCGAATAGCCCAGGTTGTTGGGAATTCCCTCAAAGGAAACCGAATAGCCCAGGTTGTTGGGAATTCCCTCAAAGGAAACCGAATAGCCCAGGTTGTTGGGAATTCCCTCAAAGGAAACCGAATAGCCCAGGTTGTTGGGAATTCCCCTCAAAGGAAACCGAATAGCCCAGGTTGTTGGGAATTCCCTCAAAGGAACCGAATAGCCCAGGTTGTTGGGAATTCCCTGAAAGGAAACCGAATAGCCCAGGTTGTTGGGAATTCCCTCGAATAGCCCAGGTTGTTGGGAATTCCCTCAAAGGAAACCGAATAGCCCAGGTTGTTGGGAATTCCCTCAAAGGAAACCGAATAGCCCAGGTTGTTGGGAATTCCCTCAAAGGAAACCGAATAGCCCAGGTTGTTGGGAATTCCCTCAAAGCAAACCGAATAGCCCAGGTTGTTGGGAATTCCCTCAAAGGAAACCGAATAGCCCAGGTTGTTTGGAATTCCCTCAAAGGAAACCGAATAGCCCAGGTTGTTGGGAATTCCCTCAGAGGAAACCGAATAGCCCAGGTTGTTGGGAATTCCCCTCAAAGGAAACCGAATAGCGCAGGTTGTTTGGAATTCCCTCAAAGGAAACCATAGGGGATGGTTCGTAGGACTCATGTTCTGATCGAAGCAGCAAGATCCAATTTCACCAAGCCCTCACAGGTCGTGGCGGTTCTTAGACTCGTGGGTCATGCCGGGCTGCTGATGTGACTGGAATTTCATGGGTCTATACGCCTCACAACATGGGGCTGTCCGGTTGGAGAGATGCATCCAAGACATGACCAGCCTACCTTGGTCCATAAGTGTCTAGCTCATCACCCATCCCTATTCAATGACCTTCTGACCCTTGGTATGGTAGCAAAACACTTTGTTTCAGGGTTGTGGGATCAAGGGGTTTTTCCCCACTTCTGTGATACAAGGGAATCTCCCCCTTTGTATGGGGGGCTAGTCTTTGGGAAGCCCTTTCTGTTGTATCACAGAAGTGGATTCCATTCCCCACAGCCCTGCTTTGTTTGCTTTTGCCGCCCTACTAAAACGAAGAAACAACACAACTGCCAACAACAGTGAAGGTGATGATGTTGCGTGGGGGAATCCGGTTCCATAAGTTACCGTGGGGGTTTGCATGAACCACTGTGCCAAGGCCTCGATGTTATGCTAGTGCTCTTTCGGGAGGAAAACCATGGGGAATGCTCCAATGTATCCCCAGAAGGGTCCGTTAGTCAGAAACCCCAACGACATACTCCAACTAGGTCCTCCAGTACAGAGGTTAGAATAAGGCCACCATTTTTTTCAGTTTTGCACCACTGCTGGGCCTAGTGTACCTCACCTTCCGACGTTTCTCGGGGCCCCCCTTTGTCGTTCTCGGCCTTGTCCTTCAAGGCGAAGGTCACGCTCGGCGCCTGATTAATCACGAGTTTCAGCGGAGATGTGTGCCTATGAGGAGGATTTAGGGTTTAGGTTTTAGGGTTTTTAGGTTCCTTGTTTTCTTTTGCTTTTTTTTTGTCGATGTTTGAACCCTCCCTTGTGTGCCTATGGCGAGGAACAAACCAAACAAGCGGAGACCGGGGTCCTTTGGGCGAAACCCGAGCAACCCAACCAGTGCCCTCTCTGAGCCTACATTGACCTTTTTTTGCTGTGATCTACATTGAGGGTGAAAGAAAACCCCGGTCTTTTGTCCTGATTGCCGGTTTGGGTCTATCGCTGTAGATCTATCATTTTGCAGTGTTTTTTGGTGTTTTGCTGCGCTTTCGGACCCGAGCATGAAACCATTTAGCTCACATAGGTTGCTGCAGCTCAAACGCCGCAACTTTCTTAGCACAAGTGTAGCACGTAGAGTACACTTTGGCGGCGCCAGCTCGAGATGCATAAGCTTTTAGTAAAAGCGTAGTGCAGGTGCACAGTACAAAAACAAGGTACACTTTAGCAGATGCTCGAAAATTGCAAGCGCTTGGAATGAGAAAGCATTGCGATGTGAAGGGTGCAATGGGAAATGTCCGTTTGTTTTCGTTCTTATCATCCCGTGTTGACAAGGCACCTAACGCCGTCTGGCGATGTCTTGGTTGGGTGCGGATTACTTGGTTGACGTTGGAAGGGGAGCAAAAAAAAATGGCAGTTCAGTGGGGATTTCCCTCTAAACCACAATAAGCAAACATGCAAAATAGACCCAACAACAACCATGATTGTGCCAGCAGCTGAATCATGTTCGCAAAACACACCCAAAAGTCTGAGCTACGCGGCTGGCCACTACTTAGTTTAGTATTGCCAGCACTTCCTTTTGGATTGCAACTACTCACTTTAGTATTGCCAGCACTTCCTTTTGAATTGCCGCTACCTGGTCTAGTATTGCCAGCACATTGCCACTACTTAGTTAAGTATTGCCAGCACTTCCTTTTGGACTGCAACTACTTACTTTAGTATTGCCAGCACTTCCTTTTGGATTACAATTACTTAGTTTGCCAGCACTTCCTATTGATTTTTCACTACTTGGTCTAGTATTGCCAGCACATTGCCACTACTTAGTTTAGTATTGCCAGCACTTCCTTTTGGATTGCAACTACTTACTTTAGTATTGCCAGCGCTTCCTTTTGAATTGGCACTACTTGGTCCAGTATTGCCAGCACACTGCCACTACTTAGTTTAGTATTGCCAGCACTTCCTTTTGGATTGCAACTACTTGCTTTAGTATTGCCAGCACTTCCATTTGAATTGCCACTACTTGGTCTAGTATTGCCAGCACACTGTCACTACTTGGTTTAGTATTGCCGCAGAGCCACTTGCTTTTCAATCCCAGATCAAGACAGATCAGGCAATGCCCAAGCTTGACGATGCGCGTTTCCTCGCCATGCGGATCGACGCTCTTTGAGTCATAGGAAGGGCGACGCACTCCTTGGAGAACGTAACTTGTGTCAGTTTGGTGTCTGTTAACAAGGACATTCCTCGGTTGCGAAATCTGCGAAGCCCTGCTAAAAAAGTGACTAACTTTTAGTGGTTTAATGCGGAAAACCCATGAGTTGGCAAAAAGCTAAAGTCCTAACATCCCTTCGCAACATGCACCAAAGATTCTGCTGTCCTGAGTGCAAAGCTTCATCTCCAAGGCTTGAGGCAACTACTGAAGGAAAGGGAAGAGCCTCGGCTGCCCTGTCGCACTTGCACGCTTCAAGTTTTACTTGTCCAGTGGCCAGCAGTTTGCGTGGCTTGACTCGTTTGCCCAAAGGATCAGGACCTTGTGCCGCGACTTAAAACAAATTCAACCAAAAAAAACAAGCAAACAAACAAGGAAACCAAACAGGCAACAAGAGTTCAGATGGTGGCAAGTGAATTGATTCTAGAGGCAAAAAAACTCACCCCAGAGCAATGAATCTCGCCCATGTTGGTAGTTCCTGGCCTTCCGGTTGCGTCAGCGAATGCGGTTTTTGGAGATGGAGCCGTGCTAAGGCGACGCTTCGGCGAACATTAAAACCTGCATTCCCATGTTGGCCCCGTTTGACAACCCCCTCACATGGGTCTGTCTTTTTTGATGCTACTCCGAGTTGGTATGGTTTTTCCAGGGGAAGCCGCGGGAAAACCGCCATTTTATCAGGGAGCCTTACATGAAAACACCTGAACATTGCCTTGTAAATGGTGGTTTCCCTTTATTTTGGCGGAAAAAGCCATGTTTCAAATGGGCAAAATGTATCTGTATCTTTTAAGGAGCCCTGTTTATGGGGGCTCCAATTCCTGGAAAAAGACGCAGCCACGTGAAGCAGAAGCGCTTTGCTGCAGCGTCGGGGCTGACAAGAGCAGTGCGGGGGAGCACAATCAAGGAGTATTCCAAATCTTCCAAGGACCCGGTTAAACTGGGTTGTGGAAAACCCAGTGTTACCCCTTTTTGGTTCTGTGGGTGAAATGGGGCCACGTGCACTTCATGGCAGAAAGTAAAATAAACAGCTTGTACCCTCTAAAGAACCACAGTGCCGAGGCATCTACACGCTGGGTTGCCGGGGGTCAAACCTTCATTGACTGAGCCAGGAATGCCAAAAGGGGCCCATGCTCTCTTCAGACGCGTATGTTCCAACATTTTGACGCCCCCCCGAAAACAAACAAACAAACAAACAAACAAACAAACAAACAAACAGATTGTGGTTCTCCTTCTGGTGACTGGTGTCCCTTTAAACCAACCTACGAGGGTACCCTCAAACAATCAGCTCAAATGCCACCCCCCTGAGGAACAACTCGGAAGATCTCGGAAGCATGTGGCACCTCGTGCAATCCAACTGCAACAAAAACACGGCGAAAACGGAAAGAGCCCGCAACCAAGTCTGAACAAAAAGAAGGAAACACAACAACCGCTTTGTTGATATCTTTGATTGGTGTCGCTTCCTCAGTTCGAAAGCTGCTTTCTCATCTCCGTATCCGTTGCAACAGAATTGGGGTGTTAGGTGTTTGTGCTTTGCAAGGTTCCCGGTCTTCCCTCAACTGCCATCCCTCCTTTAGAACACTTATTTGGCTTGAAAACAAAAAACTTAGGGGACCCCCCACAAAAAAACACAGCTTTCCTGTTGGTTTCCCTTTCAAAAAAAAAGAGGAAGATATGTCCATAGATCGCTTCCCTTTAAACCTACCAGGTTGAACATGAAGCAAAGTGAATGGAAGGCTTCCAAAAAGAAACCCGAGCGGAACGCACTGGACATTGAACAACGCTTGACGTTAAAGGGTCGAAGAGTGAAGTTCCCACTGCGATAGCAATGCTGGAAGTGTAAAGATCCTGCAAGTTCGACAACAATCGATTCCAAAACTTGAAAAAACAACGAAAAGCTAAATAAGGCAACCCCAAGTATGTGAAGGATCCACATAGTGTGCCCTTCAGATTGGTGAGCTCACCATAAAAAGCCGCTGGGTGTCAAAACATAACCCCCCCCCCCCCAAAAAAAAAAGTGTCTTCCTGTTGAATTTCCTTTACACGTGCAAAAGGTACCGAGCCCCCGATTTTATTTTTTTTAAAGCACCCATACCAACTTAGTCTCCAAATGTCTGTCACCCCCAAGACGGGGGATGCCGGGAAATGGGGGGGCTCTGGGGGTTTGGGTCCAAAACGACCAAAGATGGCGCACGAGTTGCCCCACTGGCCTGGCTAGTGGCGCCGCACCAGCCTGCCGAGCCGAGCGAGTACAAACCAAAAACCGCCTGCCAAAAGCAAACCATGGCTTTTTGTCTTTCTTAGGACTCGGTACCATCTTCAGGTTGGTTCAAACGGGAACAAGGCAAACCACCTTTTTAAGGTTCCCTTTGTTGACACACCCTTTGTGTAAGAAAGGGGAGGGGATTCAACAAAGCTCATCTGGCAGTCAGCAAGCTTCATCGGGCCAAGCCGCTCATCCTTTTCTCTGCGGGCCATGAACTTCTTATTGCCATTCTTCTGACTCTTCAAAAAAAAAACGCGAAGCTTTCACATTTGGAGGTCTGGCAGATTTGGGTTTCTCGTTGTATCACTTTCTGTGTGGACTGGCCAAAACAAGCCTGATTTTTGTTGGTTTGCCACTAAAGTGGTCTTTGTCTTTCCAAAACAAAAAAGTCCGGGGACTCAGGGAGTGAGGTTTCGGGGACTCAGGGAGTGAGGTTTTCCACAGCTAGAAGTTACGGGGTCGATAGGCCCAGATAAGCACGGGAGTCGGGAGCGACTTTGGGCGATTCTGCGGGCTTCCGCTGCTGTACCCAAAGGAAAACCGAGATCCACTGTTCAGTACCCCTATCCTAAGACACTTTTCTTCTGGACTGGCAATAACATATAATCAACACATATGACACATACACTCCTGCAATGTTAAGAACAATCATGACTTCCATTTGGTTACGACCCCTGGAAAAACAAAAAACATTTCCAGTAGTGACAAATTCCTTTTAAAACCAACAGACAATCAACAAAATATTCTTAAGTAAATGGAAGCCGACGTTGCAAGACCTGGATGACGCGAGCTCTACAATTTCCTCAATTCTCTGCGTGCATCTGTTTCGTCTGGGAACATCGGGTATGTGACTTCCATTTGGTTGAGATTCCTGGAAAACAAAACTATTTCCAGTAGGGATAAGTTCTTTTTAAAGCCAACAAGGTTTCTTAAAAAAAAAAAAAAAAAACATATTCTGAAGCAAATGGAAGATGCTGAAACAAATGGGTATACGCGCGATGAAAGAGATGAAAGATCGTTCCCTCCCATCGCTGTTTTATCAATTTGCCACTGATCCATCGAGCCAAATGCCAGATGCACGTCGGCATTTTCAGGAGATGGACGTCTATGTCAGGTGCTATGAACACAGCAGAGATATCAACCATAGGACAATCTCGAGAGGAATGCCAAGACTGGGCAAGACACGGACAACAAGCAAGAAGAAGATCCGATGGATTTCAGTCCCGGAAAAGAACCACCAAATCACCCCAGAGTTCTGAATTCGCCGAAGAAGCAAAAAATGCCAGGACACGTCAGCCGAGATCAAAGGACAAGACCCATCCGGATTTCAATGGAAGCACCTCCGGAGTTCTGTGCACCGTACCATCCAAGTTATTCGTAGAGCATTTCCCTCATGGCCCGCGCAACCTTGGACCAGCTCGTCAAGATCCTTTCATCCAGCTTCATGTTTCCTTTCCCGTTGCCACCACGGCCAGAGCTCGGCCATGGCCACTTGAGGCGAACAACGAATTGGGCAACTTGCCTGGAAGATACACAACAAACAAGAAAACCACATCCAAAGGCACCAATCACAAAAAAAAACACTCAACAAACCGAGCATTCCCTTATGTTCCGACCCCCACAAAACAAAAACCGCCCTCCGCCCCGGCGCTCCGAAAGGCGCGTGCCCGGCGCGCCTCCGAAGACCACGGCGTCGTCCTCCGAGAGCGACAGCGTGTGGCCGTAGCGCCCCACCGGCGGCGTGCCGTGGCTGCGGAGCCGGGACCTCAATAGGTCCGTCTGTGTGTCTCCATCCAACAGGGCACGTTAGTCAGAAACCAAACAGCATACTCCAAGGACAACAAAATATCCACTCCGGGGCATGTACTCTATAGGTCCTCCAGATTTGAGAGGTTCGAATAAGTTGGTACCCGATTTTTGTCAGGACGTCTATTTTTGTAGGGGAACCCTCCCAACCCAAAAAGGGGAGAGAAGGGCACCTAGCTGGGGGACCTAGTCTGTCTGTCGGAGTCAGACCAATGCCTCGCCTCTGACCGGTTTCCCTGGCTTTCCAGTCCGAATATTTTGCACTCAATATGCTCGTGAAAGCAACCGTGCCAAGGGCAGGTGTGGCTGGTTTCTTCGAAACAGAAGCCACCATAGCACAAGCTCTAGCAAAACACTGGCCATCAGCTCAACCAGCCACCAGGCCGAAAATCGAGTCACGACTACCAGCATCATGCCACGTTGCATGTACAACAGGACATCCGTCGCCTTCAGCACCAAGCCGCTCAGAACGGACCCTACAAGCATCCGCAACCAGCTGCCCTCAATGTAGCTAGTAGTCAGAGAGTTGGCCCGAAGCATCAATGGTAAGCCCAGCATGGTGACCAAAGGCATAAATACCAGGTTCATCACTGCATTCGTGGTCATATATTGTGACACCGACTGCAAGCCTGCATAGTCCGCGGATGTTTGGCAGTCAGACCGTCCGTCGCAACTCAGCACTGTGACCAGGGCCGAAAGGAGTAAGGGAATCATGCCAACCAAACACAACTTGGCAGACACGTGTTGCTCTTTCCCCACCGCTACCTCTACGAGGTCGCACAGCGGGCCTCTCACATAAGAGTTGAACTGATCAACAATTTGATCAGGAGTTGGGTAGCTGGTGATGTGACGGAAGTCGCGAAGGTCCTCTGGTGAAACAAGCGGTCTTTTGTCATTGGTGCAATGCTCCGTCTTGGAGGGCGGTATGTCACAAAAGCAAACCTCTAAGGGGGCGTCAAGAGCCTCATCAAAAAGCTGCACGACTTGTTCTTCAATAAGTTTGCGGTCAGCCTCCTCTTTACACTTTGCATTCCTGAGGTCGAAATGTGCCATCTGATCCATCATGAGCTTGTGATGTTCAAGCTTCCGGATGCAAAACCATGCGAAGGGCAGCGCGCACACAAAGTAGACATAGGACGGCACGTAGTAAGAATAAAACTCAGAGGCAAAGATGGAAGCTCTGGACTCCAGATCAATCTGCACACTCTGCTGTCCAATGCATAGAGCAGCGGTCAGAGTAGAAACAAGAAACCTGTGGTGCCATAGTTTGGTCGCACAACACGGTTTCTTTTGCTTGGTGGAAACACACATGTTTATTCCAAAAGAAGAGGAGTTGGGGATCCAACCCAGTAGCAGCCAAGAAGCCAGGCCAAAGTCCAAAGAGGCATCCACAAAGGTACCAGCTGAGTAGAGTCTGTGGAGGTACACGTCTTAGCGTGCACCGCAAGCTCATAATTGCACCACAATCTTTCAAAGTAGGTGGCATCCCAAAGAACTAGTACTTGCGTGGACTGGGCCACAAAGCCAGGAAGCGCTTGAAGAATCTGCAACTTCAGGTCTTGCTCATCTTGATCCACACAGACTCGATCGAGCCAGAATTTCTTGCGGATTGCCACATGCCCAAAGAAGTAGACGATCCTGGGCTGCTCCCAAATGCCCTGCGAAAAGTGGAACTGTAGTGGTTTAGTGGGAAACTACCACTCCCTAGAAGCCCTGAAAACCAAAGCGACCGGAAGGCTGGGAACTGCCAAGGGTCAGGAACGCCGTCACCGGCCAGCCGATTAAGGCGCCGCCAACAAGGCCGCAACCCAACTGTGCCACACCACTAAAGCTGCCCCCTGAAAAGAAGAGGAGGATCAAAACCCCAAGCATGGCCGCAAGGCAGGATGAGAGAACGGCCATGTCGAGATTCAAATAGTGACACACTGCGAGGCCTTTCATCCAAGTTGGACACGACCAGGAATGGCTGATAAACACATCAGCTTTGGAAGGCTTCAGAGACTCATATTGGGATCCAGTGCCTTCGATGCCTAAGGCATCCCATAGCACCTGCAGGCAAAGATTGGAGACCACGATGGCAGCGGAGGCCGGTCTGCAAAGCTGCTTTTCATTCGCAAGGGCTGCCTTTTGCTGTAGGGCGAGCATCGCGCATCGCGCCACCCTTGAGCATGCAAACCGCCTTGGACCAAAATCACCTCAACAGGCAAATGCCGCTTCCTGAACCAAGGATTTTCATCACAGGCGAAAAATGGCATTAGACTATGCAATTCCTGTAAGGGTCTGATTGACGCCACGCTTTGCAGGGCAGAACTCCTAGCTCCTTATCTCCCTACAGAGTAACGGCAAACGATTGAAGAATGCCCCACGCCCCTTTCGTCGCGCGGCGAAACCCATGCTCCAGCTGCCGGTGTCCAACACCTACACTGGGCCTTGCCAATGGCTGGCTCTCGTTTCCAGCCCAAGCTGGCTATAGCGCTGACCCGGCAATTCTGCCCCGTAGCCTTGCTCGCGGACGGCTCTAGTTCTGGCCCTTAGACACATGTCCGCTCTGTCACCCACCCATCTTGGAAACCAGCTCACAGAGTTCGGCGACGACTCACTCAAAAGACCAAACACTTCAAGGCAAACCAAACCCCAGCACGAAGCCGAAAGAATCCGGCTGACACTGGCCGAGGCGGGCGCGATGTGTGTACAATTATACTTCATACTTTGCCTACTCCAACATGAAACAGAGTGCTGGAGGAGACTCCAAAGGAGGCATGATTAGAACCAAACTGACACCAGCGCCCCCTGTATTAACTGACCTAACAGGACACCTGTGGATTGAGCGCGGGACTGCATTTGGGCGAACACCGCTATAAAACTTTGCGAGAAGCAGCTGCTTCTGGAAAAAACACGTGTCGCAAGAGTCGCGCAAAAACTCCGGCATAGCAAAGCAAAAAAGGCCACAACAAACTCCAGTTTGATTCCCTGTAAGAAATCATGTTTTGGTTGTGCGTAAACATGTTGTGAAAACTTCGAGACGGTTGAGTCTCCCAGCAAAACAAGACAAATCAATCAATAAACACAGAGAAAACCAGTGGAAAGAAAAATCTCACAGCTTCCACTTGTGAGTCCCCCTTCATGGGGTTAACCTTGCTAGAAGGGGGTTATACCCCAAGTGGCTAATTGGCGAACTTGGCCGAACATTGTCAACCTGACAAAATAAACATATGTGAAGTCAAGAAGACCCCAATTCTGGTGGTTGAAGGGACGCAAAAGTCATCAAATGAGAACGGTTCTCCAAACATGTAACCACTTTGAGGGACCCAGGATCATAAAACACCTGCAAATCAACGGAAGGAACCCGCTAAAAGGAACACGTGTGCAAAAGGGACCGGCACAATATGAAAGGCCTCTTCCCGTCCTTTTCATTCAACCCATTTGGAATGTCAAATTTATCTGACGGCTTTAATGATTGCAGCCCATCAGCAACTAGGAGAATGATCTCCACAGAAAGCAGAAGGGGTCTGCTACTGCCTCTTACTGCTCAATGATAAGCATTGAAACCTCCAAATTAAGTGTACAACCGCATTGGGGACGAACGAGCACATCTGCAGTCAATGTGAGATCATGTGCTAAAGTCAAACCAATGCCTCGCCTCTGACCGGTTTCCCTGACTTTCCAGTCCGATCTTTTTGCTGCACTCAATATGCTTGTGAAAGCAACCGTGCCAAGGGCAGGTGTGGCTGGTTTCTTCGAAACAGAAGCCACCATAGCACAAGCTCTAGCAAAACACTGGCCGTCAGACCAACCAGCCACCAGGCCGAAAATCGAGTTGCCACTACCAGCATCATGCCACGTTGCGAGTACATCAGGACATTTGTCGCCTTCAGCACCAAGCCGCTCAGAACGGACCCTGCAAGCATCTGCAACCAGCTGCTTTCAATGTAGCCAGTAGTCAGCGAGTTGGCCCGAAGCATCAATGGTAAGCCCAGCATGGTGACCAAAGGCATAAATACCAGGTTCATCATTGCATTCGTGGCCATATATTGTGACACCGAACGGAAGCCTGCATAGTCCGCGGATGTTTGGCAGTCAGACCGTCCGTCGCAACTCAGCACTGTGACCAGGGCCGAAAGGAATACAGGAAACATGCCAACCCAACACAACTTGGCAGACACGTGTTGCTCGTTCCCCACCGATGCCTCTATGATATCACACAGTGGGCCTCTCACATAAGAGTTGAACTGATCAACAATCTGATCAGGAGTCGGGTAGCTGGTGATGTGACGGAAGTCGCGAAGGTCCTCTGGTGAAACAAGCGGCCTTTTGTCATTGGTGCAATGCTCCGTCTTGGAGGGCGGTATGTCACAAAAGCAAACCTCTAAGGGGGCGTCAAGAGCCTCATCAAAAAGCTGCACGACTTGTTCTTCAATAAGTTTGCGGTCAGCCTCCTCTTTACACTTTGCATTCCTGAGGTCGAAATGTGCAATCTGATCCATCATGAGCTTGTGATTGTCAAGCTTCCGGATGCAAAACCATGCAAAGGGCAGAGCGCACACAAAGTAGACATAGGACGGCAATACGGTAGAATAAAACTGAGAGGCAAAGATCGAAGCTCTGGACTCCAGAGCAATCTGCGCACTCTGTGTTCCAATACATAGAGCAGCGGTCAGAGTAGAAACAATAAACCTGTGGTGCCATAGTTTGGTCGCACAACACAGTTTCTTTTGCTTGGTGGAAACACACATGTTTCTTCCAAAAGAAGAGGAGTTGGAGATCCAACCCAGTAGCGGCCAAGAAGCCAGGCCAAAGTCCAAAGAGGCATCCACAAAGGTACCAGCTGAGTAGAGTCTGTGGAGGTACACGTCTTAGCGTGCACCGCAAGCTCATAATTGCACCACAATCTTTCAAAGTAGGTGGCGTCCCAAAGAACTAGTACTTGCGCGGACTGGGCCACAAAGCAAGGAAGCGCTTGAAGAATCTGCAACTTCAGGTCTTGCTCATCTTGATCCACACAGACTCGATCGAGCCAGAATTTCTTGCGGATTGCCACATGCCCAAAGAAGTAGACGATCCTGGGCTGCTCCCAAATGCCCTGCGAAAAGTGGAACTTTAGTGGTTTAGTGGGAAACTACCACTCCCTAAAAGCCCTGAAAACCAAAGCGACCGGAAGGCTGGGAACTGCCAAGGGTCAGGAACGCCGTCACCGGCCAGCCGATTAAGGCGCCGCCAACAAGGCCGCAACCCAACTGCGCCACACCACTAAAGCTGCCTGAAAAGAAGAGGAGGATCAAAACCCCAAGCATGGTCGTAAGGTGGGATGAGAGAATGGCCATGTCGAGATTCAAATAGTGACACACTGCCAGGCCTTTCATCCAAGTTGAACACGACCAGGAATGGCTGATAAACACATCAGCTTTGGAAGGTTTCAGAGATTCATATTGGGATCCAGTGCCTTCGATGCCTAAGGCATCCCACAGCACCTGCAGGCAAAGATTGGAGACCACGATGGAAGCGGAGGCCGGTCTGCAAAGCTGCTTTTCATTCGCAAGGGCAGCTTTTTGCTGTAGAACGAGCATCGCGCATCGCGCCACCCTTGAGCACGAAAACCGTCTTCGACACGTGCAGACATGAACAGGTAAATGCAACATCCTTGGCCAGGGATTTCACCGCAGGTGAAAACTGGCCTAAGACTCAATGGCTATCCTGCTGGCCGCTACTTTCCTTTTATAGTTGACAATGCAAGTCCCAGCCCAAGTGTAGAGATCCAGTTCAAGCAAGCATGATTTCTCGGTTTGCCCTCGGGCGACTTGGCAATGCCTGTAAGGGCATGCCTTGTCGGAAGCTACGCTTGCAGGGTTGCTGAAA
The DNA here is from genome assembly GCA_963377175.1 of Effrenium voratum. Classification (NCBI taxonomy): domain Eukaryota; class Dinophyceae; order Suessiales; family Symbiodiniaceae; genus Effrenium; species Effrenium voratum. The sequence continues at coordinate 99,857 of CAUJNA010003833.1, read as the reverse complement.
CAACCTTGAGGAACTCCTGGCTCCTTATCTCCCTCTTGGATGCTCTTGGATGAATTTGGATACCCTCAGCTTCGTTGACGTTGGAAGGGGAGCAACAAAATTAATGTTAGCAGTTAAGTGGGGATTTCCCACTAAACCACAAGAAGCAAAGATGTAAAATGTTTGCCAACAACAACCCTGTCCGCTCCGTAACAGCTCTCCTCTAACCAGCAGCTAGTAAAGAAGCCACCATTTGAAGAATGGTTCAGCAGGACGGCACCGAGCTGCCGTCCGAGGCGGCCTTTAACAAATATCAAACCTTGACCAAACCCCAGGTATTCAACGGGCACTTTCTGCCCAACAGCTGAACGTATGGGGGCTCTGCCCCAGCATTCAGCACGGGTTCCGGGTTCGATTCGGTTCTTTCAGGGGGTAGGGGCGAGTTGCGGATATGGCCAGCCCGTACCCCCTGTCAACTTCCCAATCCCCACGAAAATAGACTAAAATGGGTGGTGATTTCACCTACCCATTTTAGTGGGATCCCAAAACGGTTTGGACAACCACAGCCATATTTGACCTGGACTTGTGGAAGGTTGAGATGGCCCCAACTCACCAACCGCCAGCACTCCGGGATCAGAGGCCCTGGCCAAAGCATTCTCTGAAGGTCTAAGATGCGGACCTCGGGGGCCCCCGAAACCGAGCGATTGGCCACCCGTAGATCAAAACCCCAAGGCCTAGATGGGTCTTGCTATGTCTGGTCTAAGAGCGAAAAGGCTTCAAACAGGTCGATTTGCTGTCAGCGCAAAGGCGGTCTCTGTTTGAAAGCTTTCGCAGAAAATGATCTTTCAACACAACTAGATCCATTCCTCACAGATTGACTGGTTGGCTTCCACTACCTCTGCTTTGCCTTGTCTTTTTCATGATGTGTCTTGCTCTTTTTTTTGGGGGGGAAGATGAATCTGTCCACACCAAGCCCACTGTAGCGAACTCGTGGATTTCGAGGAACATGTCGTTTCGGTTTCCTGCTCTGTCTCAAGGCTTCCTGTCACTTGTGTCATTGTCAAGCCACTTCACTGGTTGACAAACTGCTTGCATCGCTGGGTCAGGGCGCAAGCTAAGCCTTGGACCCAAGGGGGTCAGAAGATCGGTTTTTCTAAGGGTAGCTTCCCCATTATTTCCAAAAATCCTTGTTTCCAGAAAACCGCCAAAAGCCCTGGGGAGATGGCTGGTTTTGAAAAAGAACGATGGCTGAAAAGAATGGAAAAGGAATCAAAAACCCAGGGAAACAGCCGGTTTTTGAAAAGAACGATGGCTGAAAAGAATGGACATGGAATCACCCCCTAGAGTTTTTTGCCTTGTCATAAGAGCTGGCCTCAGCCAGGAATTTGGGGTTTCTGGAATTCTGGGCTTGGAAGGTGGGCATTCACTTTACCAGAATTTCCGGGGTTCGGAGGGCCTAACATGGTAACCAAGCCATGCAACAAAAAAAACACCTCCTCTAAAGCTCTTCTTCCATTAAAAAACAACAACAACAACAACACCAAAAAACAAGTTTTTCCCATTGTTTCTCAAACAATTGATAAAACTGATCCTTCCAGCCTGAAAGGAGAATCTGGGCCATCTGGGTCGCCAGCGTCGTTGCAGTATGAATTCTTCAGCAAATCCCCGCTGTTGTCCTGCTCGAGAGCAAGTACTGCATATGGGCGCACCTCTTGTTTTAGAGAACCCAGGAAAATGATGTTCCTTTTGATTTCCTTTTACCCCCGCCCGCCTCCCCTGCAAATATATATATATATATTATATAATAAATATAATAACATAAAAGGACATAAAAGGCAGGCGTCAAAATGATGTACTGTTAGGTGTGAAACATTCGAAGCTGCTTGTCCTGATAACAAGCCGACCATTCCGGGTGAATCTTGAACCCAAGAAAATGCCCCCGAGTTCTTATGCCCGAGTTACTTCAAGGGGCAGGGTACGTAAGCGGTGAGAAAGCCTGGTAAGCCACCCGTGGTTATAAGTTCCCGTGGGTTGTCTCACCAGGCTTACTAACCACTTACAAAGTGTGCCCCTGGTACCCATCGCTAGGGGCACTTGCACCTAGGGGTCAAGACCCAAGGCTACAAAACTGTGGAGGGGTACGGTAAAGCAAATCAAATCCAGATCATCGAAGAATACCTCAGAATACCATTTGCGGATACGTCCTGACAAAATAGAAACACATTTCCAGTACAGTACTTTGAAACCAAACGGGAGCATTGTACATAAACAATAGCCGTAGCCACTTAGAGTCACAATAAAAACCTGGCATTAAAATGGTCTACCCAGAACCGTGTAGAGAATTAACAAGGCGGCACCTAGTCTGGCTGGGATTGTCCCTTTCTAGTCTCCACTTACCCGGGCTTTGATTGGGACTCGAGTGAACAAAGTCGCGTTACCCTGTTCAGACCGCAAATCAAAGAGCCAGGGCTCCCACACCCGACAAAGCAACCACGCAACCTGCCAGCCAGCCAACCCGTCTGACTAAGAACGACAAAAACAAAAAATAACAAGAAAGAACCAAAACCAACCGGTGATGCGTTGCTAAAACAAGTTCAGATTGATGCACCCACCTTCTTTTCAGCCAAGGAGCTGATTGCATCCGATTGGTGTCCAGTCGACAACTTCCCCCCGCTTCTCTCCAACATACCGTGGATGGACGAAATCCGCTCACCCAAGAAACCCTGAAATGATTCCCCAACGTAAATAATGGTTTCAACCATGGCTTCATTTCGTGGTGCGAAGGGATTTCGCACCCATCCACAGTAGGTGTCCTTTTAGGGGAAATCGATGGATTGTCCGGGCAGGTGTTCTCCCGGAATCGCCATCGATTTTTCGATGGCAAAACCAGCAAAAAGCACACCTATGCTTTGAGTTTGGTTTCTTCTCAACCATAGAAAGCAACAACACAAAACATCAGCAAATGGAAGTCCCCTGAGCCTTTGGGGTTTTTAAAACTGGAAGTCACCTATGCTCTCCAGCTCCTTGGTGGCGATGTCTGGAGACTCCATGCAGAAGCCGCCGTGGATGATGAGGGACCTCCGCCAGTCACCGGCCCTTCGTTTCGCCGTGCCGCGCGCATCGTTTCGCCCCCACGATTTGTTTTCGCCCCCTGGTTTCGCGCGCCGCCCATGCTGCCCATCTTTCGTGGCGATTTCGCCGCGTGTCGTGACTTCACGAAACTTCGGCGCAGAACGTCACATGGAAGCCACTGAGTTGACCTGCTCAGTTTTGCACGCATAATATGCTCTCTCGGAGCCTTTGCAATACGATCTGTGAGGAGCGGTTCTGTTCCTGGCTGTTGGTCTCCCTTTGCGGATACGTCCCGGGAAAACATATGCACATGGCCAGTAGTCATCGATTCTTTTTAAGACAAACAAGGGAAGCAAAAGTTGCACAAGCTGGTTTCGCAAAAGGCTCTCTCTTCAGCCCCGTCGCAACTCGCTGACCTGCGAAGATCTGCTAAGCGAAAGCCAGCCCGGTGGATTAATGGGGGGGTGTCCCCTTTTAGTGGGGATTCGACCACTTTTGGAGGGAATATCCCCCGAATAATGGGACGGATGTATCCTGGGTCAATATTATATATATACTATGTATATATATATATATATGTGATTTTGTAAAGGACAACCATCATCAGTTGATCGCCCAGTATCCTTAGACACAAACCTCAGTCAAGATGCAAAGGCAAAGCAACGCCCTTTTGGGTCAGACGACGCCATCCGGAGAGAAGCGAGAGAAGCCATTAAACAAGAGAGAGAGAGAGAGAGAGAGAGCGAGGCTCAAAGTAATCGCAACCATGATGCATGATGTGTCCAACATCGAAGCCTCGGAAAAAGGGTCCCTGGTTGAGCGCCTGAAACGAGCTCCCTCATGTAGACACCGTCAGGTTGATCAGAGATATTGAAACCCGCAAAGCAACAACACACTTCTCACAAGAACGGAGAGAAAACAGCAGGGTGGGACAACACCTTTTTTTAAGCATGAGTTTCATCATCTAAATTGAGTAGACCATTCTTTTCACGAAGCCTGGGGAAAAACAAAGAACATGGCACGATTTCGAAAGATCCAATTGGCCAAGGGTCTTAAATTCAGGATCCAAAGAAAAGACCAGCCGGAGGGAACAGCCAGGCAGGTTTCAACCGACCAGCCGGAGGGATCCACGTATTGAAGCCACTTCCGCCGGAAAATCTGGCTTGAGTGAGTTGACCAGAACAAGTCCAAACTTTTTGCAAATCCAAAATGGCCCAACCCCCGAAAGTGACAGTCCAAACACCGGACCGTCTCGGCTCCACGTCTCGGTTCTCGCCCCCGGGTCTTCGGCTCTCCGATGAGCAGCGCGGTGTGGCCGCAGCGAGGGGTTGGCTTCGGACCTACCATTGGCGGTGGATCTATCAAGGGTTGCCTCAAGGGTTGACCATTCCTACGCGCCCTCTTGACCACAGACATAACCTTTTCGAGCTAAACCATTGGACACATCCAACAGTATCCGAAAGATCGGCACCTTTCCTTGGTTGACGTTGGGTTCGGGGAGCAAACAATTCTCAAATTTTAGCAGTTCAGTGGATTTGGATTCAAACCACTAAACCACAATAAGCAAAAATTGGAAAAATGTTTCCCAACAACAACCATGTATGGTGGCTCGTCTCTTTGTAGAAATCGGACCACCGTAAAATAGTGGTGTTCCTTTCGGTGTCCCTTTAAAAACGCCAAGCAAACACAAGTACCCTCATACGACATACCCAGGTTGCTTGCGGCTTCTCAGGGAATGACTTGGATATAAGGATCCTTTGGAGTCCCTGAATTTGCTGTTTGCCATGGACACCAAGAGGAATAACTAAAGCCTGCCATTTTGGGGGGTCCCTTGGTCAAAACGCAAGTCGGCAGCTCAGTTCTTACTCCCTCACTTGGGGCCCAGAAAGGCGAAAAGGTGAGATTCGGTGATCACCGTTTGAAGGTTGCCATGACCACAAAACATAGAAACCCAACATGGGAAAACGTCAAAAGGTGAAAAGGTCGGCTTTTCGCTTTGGGAAAGTAAGGCATCCTTTCTGTTGAATGGCCTTGACTTTGAAGTGCTGTGGAAACAATTTTGTTGGTTCTTGGGGAACGCAGTCAACCAGGGATGGTTCATGAGGCTCATGTTCCCCGATTCCCAGGTAAACGGGAAGCTGCTGGGATGAAGCTGGGATGAAAGCCTTGGCAAGTCAAAACCCAGGGATCAGAATGTAGGTTCCCCAGTAGAGAGGTTAGAATAAGGGTACCCTTTTTTCTGTAGTCTTTTTTAGTAGGGGAACGGTAAAAGGGCGGCAAACCTAGGAATTGTCCATTCACAGTACCCGACGACCATTGAACTGTTTGCCCAAATTACCATAGGTCTAAATAGGGATGTGTCCAAAAATCGGGGGACACCGCCTTCCCTTGTGACTTCCTTTAAAACCAACCAAAGGATATCCTCAAAAGATGGGCGGTTTCTTCACTTCCCAAGTGGACAGCACAAGAACGTAACAAAGCTTCTGAGCGCCTTTAAAATGGTCCGTCTTCCCAACAAGTGACTAAAGTCCATGAACTCAGGAAGTGAGATGTTGTGCAACCCCTTTAAACTCGATCCCAACCACCATAGCAAAAATGCTACTCACTTGCCCCTTAGGGACCTTTTTTATTTAAAGTTGAGATCACCTTTTGGCACCTCGACAAACCATTTTGCTGCCAAAAGAAAAAACCCAAAAGCTCAGGTTCGGTCTGAGTCACTTGCTCAAAATCCGTTACTAAAATGGTCGTAATCCCATGCCTCAAGAATGCAGAAGCCGGATATCCGTTGGCTGGGACTGCCCCTTAACTTTCATCTACCCGGGTTTTGCGCATCCCAGAACCAGCGTTTTTCAAGAATTCAGAAGGCGGATATCCGCAACTTGGCTGGGACTGCCCCTTACTAACCGGATCATCAATCCCTGAATCGGTTTTGAGCACGTGGCTTTCGCTTCACTTCGGGAATCCCTGAACAAGGCCCGGAAAAACCGCACCTGTCGCCGGCGGGCAGGACCAGGCCATAGACGCAAGGTCCAAACCTCGAATTCCGCGGGGAGGGCTGCAGCATCCACTGGTTCAACTTGGTTGCTGCAACGACCCCTCTGCAAAAAAATACAAAAAAGTGAAAACACATGTACTTTTTGTGGGTGCAATACGGAAAACTGCTTGATTTGCCCAAAAAGTGGAAGTCTAAAGATCCCACCCAAGAGCAATCAAGGGTTGGCAGTTATTCGCCTCTAAGATGGTCTAAACCCAAGTATCTAGAGTCCTGGAACTTCTCTGAGTGAGCCCAACCGCACAAATTGCATGGCTTATTTCTTTGGGGAACTTGACAGCTGGTGGCGAGTTTTTTCACAGGGTGATTCAAATTGGGAGGACATCAGGGCACTGCGCATCACTCTTCCGGAACTAGATCTATGTCCAACAAAACTTGGTGGCGGGGGAGCTGGAGGCAACGAAACCGCCCCAAGAAAATTGGTCGAACACTTTGGCCTCTGGAGGCGCCCTTGTTTGTTGGAGGAATGCTGCCACTCACTTTGAGATGGCGAACAGAGATTCCAAACTGTTGCTTGCCACTCAAATGGTCTCTCCCAGGTAGAAAGTCCAGGAACTCAGGGAGTGAGGCCGATTTAGAATAAACCCTTGTTTCCAGAACGAGTCCTTTGGGAAAGCCCGTGAATCTCGCGAATCTCGGCGGTCGCAGGACCCTTGTAGTAGAGCTTGGCCGTGCCAGAACCAGGCTTCGCGACCCCTCCCTTCCGGCACAGCTCCCAGCTAGGAGTCCAATTCGATGTGTTTTAGGTGAAGTTGGGGGTTGATCAATATTCCGCTAGAGGCCCCGCAATGAGCTATGGTAACTTTCCCATTCAGTGCAAAATCTCATCTTTCTGGTGGTTTCCCCCAATCGTCATCTTCATCGGACCTTTTGATCACTAAGAACTGGATCCCGAGAGGACCTTGTAAAATATGGCTTTCGCTCGTTCCCCCAAGTCGGCGAGCTTGTAGCAATGGACCCGTGAAGTTGGAATCAAATGGCCACGGGTCAAGATCCAAATCGTACCCCTAGTGAACATCCCAATCCCAACTAAAATTAGGTTCTAAAATGGGTGGTGAATTCACCTACCCACCAAAATGGGATCCCAAAACGGTTTGGACCACCACCGCCAAATCTCCACCGATACCCAAAAAAAACAAACGGTTTGGCCTTCCGAGGCGATCCGGGTCGGGGCTCCGGCAGTGAAGGTCCCCGAAGTACCTCCACTTCCGATCCAGCGGCGCCGAAAAAAAAAACAAAAAAAAGAGCATGGCCTTAACCATGCCCCCCCCCCCCAAAAAAAAAAAGCAAACCTGGACCTGGCGAATCGAAAAAGAAAAGAAACAACAACTGGACTTGGCGAAGCGCACCATCGAGTTTTGAGTGGCAAATAACAAGTAACTTGTTGTTTGCCACTCAAATTAAATGGCAGCCCCTGTACTTGATGGATCGATTTGCCAAGCTAGCAGGGTGACGTCGCCACCCCCTTCAGCGGCATCGTTGCAATCTGCGACGTTTTGGCCCCTCAGGAAGCATCTTAAAGAGAGAATTCTACTTCAAGAGGGCCCTTGATTGCCCAGAAGGGGCCTTTCAAACGGCCAACAACTTTCTCGACCGGTCGTTCGGTTCCGAGTGACTTGGTCGAATATCAGGCTTCGGGATCCCATGCGTGGTTTGTGCTAGCTGTGAAACCCTCTGGGTAAGAACCTTTGGGCTGGAGTTAGAACTGGATTCCCTACATGTCCAACCTAACATCACCCAGGGAACTCACCAAACGTGAGCCAAGGGATGGTTCAAACCAACAAGTGAAATTATAGGAATCGACCCCTGTTCTGAAGACTCCGTGCAAACTCCCCAACCTTGGCATGGCAGCAACAAACTGTGCTTTTTGAAGCTTCACTAAAAATGAACAAAACCGAAACGGCTCAAACGCTTGAAGCAACAACCACATCTAATATATATATATACCACCTCACTTGTTTGTTTGTTTCATGTTGTTTTGGGCGGGTGGGGGGGGGGTCCCCTGCAAAAAGACATTCCCATACAAATATATATTTATACATATATCTTCTTCGTTCAAGCACCCTGAAAATCCATACTAGGTCCTCCAGTAGAGAGCTTAGAATAAGGGTACCCCTTTTTCTGTAGTCTATTTCAGTAGGGGAACCGAATCTCCCAACCAAAAAAGTTGATCGAGAAAGGTTGCACCAATTGCTGGGGGACCTAGTTACTTACCATTCACATAGTTCACTCCTCAACCTTCCGCTGGGTGGGGATCACCTTAGCCATAACTCAAACAGAACCAACACCCCTTCAGAGGCAATACCAACCAACACCTGCAATACCAACCAACACCCCCCCCTGCCCCCCGCACCGCTGCCACCTTCGGAGCTTCGATCCGAGGGTGGCACTTGCCGCTGCAGGTGCCCCCGAAGACGTAGAGCCGAGTACCGTGCAGGTTGGCCGTGTGCCCTGCCGCCGGCACGCCCGGCCCGTCGGCTCGCTTAAGGCTGGTTGGAAAAGCCCGAAGATGGCGCAACGGCGATTACCGGTGGCTTCCCCTTTAAGACCAACCGAAAAAGGCAACGCGAACAATGGCCATGGGTCAAAATCCAAATCGTACCCCGAGAGAATATCCCAATCCCAACTACAATAGACTAAAATGGGTGGTGCACCTACCCCAAAATGGTACCATTGGTTTGGACCCACAGCCAAATCAGCTCTCTGCCAATTGGCGGTTTTTTAAAGTTGAATTTGTGGTTTGGTGAAGTTTGGGAGGGGAACCCCATCTACCCTCTACAAGAAGGGGGTCAAATCCAAATCCAAACCACCAATCCAAACGGCTTGGTGGTTTTTTGGAAGGGCAAACCCCAAATACCCTCGACAAGTACCAGGGGTGCAAATCCCAAAGCCACGAATCCAAACCACCAATTCAGGGTAAGAACCAGGGGTTCAAATCCCCAAGCCATCAATCCAAACCACAAAATAAGGCTAACCTGAATAAAGTGGCGTGGAAAAGCCATTCACTAAATAGAAAATCGGTCACACAAGCCAAGTTGTGAGCCATGCCATTCTTCCATTTGTTTGGTGTCCGTTTATACACTCGGTTGCTTTCTGCTCCCCTGCAAAAAGTTTAACTTTTAGTGCTTTAATGGGAAAAAACATTTGTTGGCAAAAAGTTAAAGTCCTAACATCCAAGCAAAATGCACCAAAGTACAAAACATGGTGTCCTTTTTGGAAAAAAACACGACTTGTTCGGGGGTCGCTAGGATGGGGCGCCATGGTTGGAGCTTGTTGCTTTGACTGAAGCCCAAAACAGAAGCTGAAACGGGAGCAAGGGTCTGAAGAGTCCACGGGTAACTTGTTGTTCAAGGAAAGCCCCTGCGGGAGGCTGTTATGAGAAGTGACGTGCTTGGCCAAACCTTGATTGGTTCCCGCAAGTAAAGGAAGCCCTTCTGCGCACGCATGAAGGAACGATTGGGAGACCCATTCGGATATGAATTCCTTGAGGACCCCCAAAAACCAGGTTGGATTCCTTTCTATTCCCCAAATCACATCTTCCAAGCCCCCCCCCCCATTTCAATGCCCGACCAAAAACGCCCCAGGTTGAACAACTCGCCCCCTCAATAGGACGCAAAGGAGTGTGGTGTTGCGGGCCAGGTTGGCGCTTAAGAATTCCATCCTGTCTAAAGCTGGGAGGCTTCCCAAAGGAAAGTCGTCTTCCAAACTTGGTTGACGTTGGAAGGGGAGCAAAAGTTGAAAAATATCAGTTAGGAGGTTGGATTTCAACCACTAAACCACAATAAGCAAAAATGGGAAACATGTTTCCCAACGACAACCATGCAAAACCCTTTGATCATCAGCTTCACGGAGGGAAGGTATTGAACCATTTCCAAGACCCCTTACCAGGTTCGAGGCTATGAACGGCTGGTTGCCTTTCTGGAAACTCGACCTTTGCCATACCAAAGAGTCTCCATGACTACTTCTCACTCCACAGGGGGATTCTTTTGGTCCAGAAAATGGTCATGGAACCCTACAGTAGCCTACATGCCTTTCGGGAAACAGACAGGTGTCCTTTTTTTGAGGTCGCAAGGAGGCTGGGGGGGAGCCTTTGCGACCAAGGAAACCAAAACAAGGCCTCCAATAGGGGGCGGAGGCATGGGGAGGGAGCCCAAAAAACCCTCCCTATTTTCCCCTTCCCCCATGTATAGCTGGTTGACTTCCTCTTGGTGGCCCTTTAAACACCACACCAAATGAAAGACGGTACTCGTATATTTCCCCTTACATGGCGGTCCAGCACATCATTTCCTCTCACCACCTGCATCGCATGTTTTATGTTGAAACGTGATCTGAGCCTGCCACGCAAAATGATCTGCAAAGGATATCTGGGTCTGGACTTTTCATGGGTCATAAGCTTGAAACGAGCTCAAGCAAGCTTCAAACCTGAAGCCAAAACTCCGCCAGCCAGTTTGAGCCAACTCGAGAGGGAAATCTGCGCCTTCTGCGCTCAGTCCACGCCAGAAGCTTTCGGCTCCCAGTCAACGGTTGCGGATCCGCGAGGTTTCGGCCAACGCGAGGCGTTGCGCCAAAGCGACAAAACCGCCCGTTGCGCCAAAGCAAGACTTGTCCAAGGTCTCCCAGGAACTGATGGACCACATCCTGGCCCTACCCTGAGCGTTCAGAAGCACCTGCCAACGGCAACTGCAAAACGGAGGTACTCGGTCATCGTCTTCGCCACGGCCCAGTAGACACTGAGGATCGATTTAACCATCATGGCCATTGAGAAACTTGAGTCTTGTGCTGGGGTAGCCTCAAAGCGAGAAAATCAAAGATGAACAAGGAGAACATGAAGGGACAAACAGGACCCATAGCAAAAGGAACCGGCGGTGTTCAAAACCAGGACCCCTTGCAACAGGTTGCAACATCCTTTCCTTTCGGCTCTCCTTGAACTCCCAAAAGCGGTCCCACACCTGTCCGAAAACCAAGCAGGAACAACCGAATCTCCCCTGTCCCCAGTCTGGGCTTGCTTTGTCATCTTTTGGTTGATCCTTTGGGGCACTTGACTTTCGGGAGGCTGCCCTTTTCTCACATCCAAAAAAGGACCCAACCTTACCACGAAGATGTTCATAAATTCCGCCAGCTGCAAAGGTTCCAACTGTGTTTCCCTCGAGGAAAGTTACCTACCCCAAAAGTTGACGCTTCACAAAACATCCAAAGGTCAAATATTCCACCGCCCCCCCAAGCACTGCTTTTAGGGACTTGGGGCTTTGGACATGGCAAGTTGGGGGGGGTTACTCCGTAAGTGGCCAAGCCTGGTGAAAACCCACTGAACGGAGCCTTGGGCTATAACCAGGCTTACTAACCTCTTAAGTACTTTAAGTAGGGAAGCCAAACACGGCAAACCAAACATGCTTGGACTTGGTTCTGACACTTTAAGGACTGGCAGGAAATCCCTTTTCTGTGCATCTTCCACCAAGTCTAGGTCCTCCAGTAGAGAGGTTAGAATAAGGGTACACTCTTTGTTTCTGTAGTCTATTTTAGTAGGGGAACCCTCCCCGAAAAAACGGAAAAAAAAGGGTAGAGAAGGGCACTACAACTCCGATTCAACCAAAAGGAGACCCGTTTTATAAACCACATCGCCAAAACTGGGCGGAACAACTTGGTAAAAGCCCGCCCAAACTGGGTGGCAAAACTTGGCAAAGGCTCACCTAAGGGCCATGTCGCCGAAAACCTGGGTCAATCAAAAGGGGTTAAAAAGGGCACCTAGCTGCAAAACCTAGAAGTGTCCCACTCTCGAAGTCCCGCGCCGTGGCGGGCCGAAGGCGCTCCGCCCGAGCTGGGCCCCTGGAACCTCGCGCTGCGCGCAGTTCGCTTCGGATGGGTTAAAAAATCAAAGAGAGAGACACGGACAAGGAAACCATAGGCACAAGGACCTCCTTTGGGCCATGGGTTATTTGCCAGCTATTGGGATGCCCTGGCAAGAATGAAATGGAAACCATAGGCACAGGGAGAACCAAAGGAAAACCACGGGGATAGGAACTTTTGGAGAAAAAAAACACGAAAGAAACACTAAAGGGAAACCAACGGGTATGAAATGGTAACAGGAGCAAACCAAAGGGAAAACAATTGGTAGTAGGCAGCTGTCGAGTGTCAAGTGACCTGCTTTGGTTCATGGGCCATTTGGCAGCTATTGGGGGGCCCTGGTAAAAACGAAATGGAAACCATAGACACAAGGAAAACCAACAGAAGGCAAAAGGGAAATACTGCAAATGACAAGGAAAACCACAAGGAGGCCATGGACACCAAAGAGAACCGAAAGGGAAAGCCGAAAAGAACCAATGAACAAACAGGAGGCACAGGGATTTGCAACGGAGATTTTGAAACCAACACCAAAGGGTGGCCTCACCTTCATAAGACCTTATAAATGTGAATCGGAGAAATAGCAATCCGCCCAGCCGGAATTTAGGAGATCCTTAATTACCTAGGTCCTCCAGATTTGAGAGGTTAGAATAAGTTGGTACCAACTTGTTTACTGTAGTCGATTTTAGTAGGGGAACCCTCCCCCCAAAAAAGAAACGGTAGAGAAGGGCACTACTGGGGGACCCCAAAAACGATGTCAAACCAAAAAAAAATGGATTGACCAACAAAACATGGATCCATATGAAAAAGAACATCATTGGATCCTTCAGGTAGTTACTTGCCATTCACATAGCTCACTCCTCAGGGGTCGACTCGCTGGGGTCACCTTAGCCATAACTCAAACAGAACGGGTTCCAGATGTGATCCTTTGCGGTCGACTCGCTGGCCTGGACGCCGAAAAACCCACGCCCAAGTGAGACTTATAGAGGGGGGACAAGGACGCCGATGCCGGGGTGAGCCCATTTGGTCAACCAGAAACCCATCCTTTAGAAACAGATCGCATGCATAAGCCGATACAGTAAGTAGTGTAGCATGTGTTTTAGAAACAGATGACTCGCATGCATAAGCCGATACAGTAAGTAGTGTAGCATGTCTTTTACCACAAACCCCATCCTTTAGAAACAAATGACTCGCATGCATAAGCCAATAAGTAGGGTCGCATGTTTCTTGAGGTACTCCAGGTTGTGCTCCCTTGCATCACTTCTCCTCCCCAGCTCTCCAAGTGCACGACTTCCCTTTCGGCTGCGGTCACCGAACTCCAGCTGGCCGTACGAAGCCCTTCTTGTGAACCAGGTGGTCGCAGCGGAATTTTCTTCGCCAGTGCAGCCAACAACAATTTCAGCGCCTCACAGGCTGTCAGTTCGATAAAAGTACCGCTCAGCATCAGTATCGTCATTGCGACTCAAAAGAGTCGCAATTCGACCGCTGTCGGATGCCAGCCAAACACCTACATAGAGGCACAAACAGGCACAAAGACCAAAAATAAACACCGAGACACAACTAGGGACACACCTGAACTCCCGAAGAGGGCGTCTGAAAAATTCGAGCAGGGTGGATCGCTTGTTTGGTTTGCTCCACTCTTTGCCTTTCTCGAGAACGCTCACAGGTTCAAAAGCGTGCGGCTCCTCGTGTCTTGGAGACAGGCAGCCATGTTCATTGGAGCGCTCCACTGAGCTGGTCGAAGCTTTGAGTTGAGGCGATTCCCAGAACATTGCGAAGATTCTTGGGGTCCATTCCGCATTCTTTTCAACCAGCGTTCTTTTCGAAAACCTGCTGTTTCCCCTGGGGTTCTGATGGTTTTCTGGAAAGAAGGATCCCTGGAAAGAATGGGGAACTGTCCCCTAGAAATATACAAACACATTCAACACCGCATGGAACAAACTGTAAATCCCCGCAAGTCTTCTGGGTGGCCTACTTGCAACCGTAAGCTTTAAAAGACCCTTTCCTGGGACTTTCTCCTGGCTACTTGGATGATCGATTCGCCAAGTTACTAGTGGTCGGCCTGGGTTATAACCTATTTCCAGGCTACCTGCACTGGGACGACAATAAATAGGTTACAACCTAGGCTACTAACCACTCACTAACTTCACCGAACACCCAAGTGGAAAAGCATAGAACCTCCCTGCATCCAGAAGAGCCAAACCAGTTTCTGTTACCCTTCCTCCCGCTAACATGGCACCTGAGGGAGGGTACCTGGAAGATCAACTTCCTCTTGGAGGGACCCCCTGTCAGGTGCCACGTTAGTGGGAGAGAGGGTACTCCGGACTTCTCACCGGGACTTTCGGCAAACTTTGAGAGGAGCCTTTGGCTTGCATGCCCGGGCTGAGATCCGCAAACCGCAGCAGTGGTTTCCTTGTGGTGTCCTTTTACAACCACCCCAGAAAGGCTATCAAAAAGGCTATGCATAATAATAAAAACAAGACATCCCCATATGGCTGTGGGTCAAAAAAATGTACCCAAAACGGAACCCTGGTAAATGGAAGCTTGGACTACAACCTGCGGTCCATATCCTGGTGGTTCATTTTTGACCCATACCCAAATATGAACAAATATGGGTGTTGGAGTTGGTACTCTTGAGAGGTTTTGGAGGGAAACCAAAAGGAAAACGGTGTGGTATGTAAAGCGAAGCAACTTGGAACAGTCCAACACCCGTCGTACACTCCGACACCCTGAAGCCGAGAGCCGGGCCAGGTGTGATTGCTAGTGTCCAGCGCATGGAGATCCCGAAAACACCCAGTCTTGCCCTTGCCGCCAAAGTACACCTCACATACGCAGAGGAGGGGGAGGGGAGGGCCTGGCAGATCTGGATATATATAACATATATATATATATATATGTATGTGGCCGTGGGTCAAAAATTGGTGACCAAAATGGAACCCTGGTAAATGGAAACATGGACTAAAATATGCGGTCCCCTGGTGGTTCTATTTTGACCCTTGCCCATATATTTGTACAGCCTGCAAGCAGATAAATGAATAAACACAATATCGGAATAGAATAGAATGCAACATAATAGCGTAGTACGATGTAGTATGGCTAGAGGTTGTACCACAACTTATTGAACAAAACGTGTCCGTTCTAGCCGACTATGGGCGTATATCCGGCCAAAACCTCCACCATGCGGTCAAAGCCTGCGGGTCATGTTCATGGCTTCATCAAAACGTGATGGTAGACGCAATCTTCTATTCAAGGGATGCCAAAGGCTTGTTCTAAAGGGAAACTACTTTGGAACCCCACGATGCGGTCGTTTTGGCTGTGTTAATCTGCAGGAGATTGTTTTGCTTAATACATCCTAAACGATGTCCATCCTAGAGCCAGCTTAACTCCACTACGGGCTGTCTGGGCTAGACAACCCTTCTGTGGTCTAGAAAGAAACCTAAAGGGAGATGGATAGCTGAAGCATGTGTTTACCTTCAAATCAGATTGTGGCACCATGTTCGCGGGGTGGATAAGTTGTTTAAGGCATAACATACTTTAGTGGGTGGGAAATCCCTGTGCCCCCTCGACCAAACAAACGTGTTTATTCCGGTCCGCATTTAGTGAACTTGAAAAAGACTGGAAGGACACGTGGGGGAAATCTTCCCTTGACATGTGGCTATGCATTTGAATGGGGAACCCCCTCAAGTTGTTGGTGGAGCTTTTCATCCCCATGATGTTCACCATTTCTCTCTTCATGAGTGGATGGGCCAACACAAAGGCCGAACTTTCTATGTACCACTCAAATGGTCTTCGCAGAACAAAACTAAAGTCCAGGAACTCAGGGAGTGAGTGGTGGGTCAAAAAAAGAATCAGACACCCAGGTTACCTCACCTTGAAATGATTTGCTGGTGCTCAGTAGGGCATGACCTAGAATAAATGCCCTTCCAGCAAGCGCAAGGGGACAGTTTTCTATCTGGGTCATTCCCATTGAATCCCTGCCTATCGCACCAGCAAGAAGATCCGAATCCACAAAATTTCCGTCACCCCACTTGGTTGACGTTGGAAGGGGAGCAACAATTTGAATTTTAGAAGTTCAGTGGATTTGGATTTCAACCACTAAACCACAATAAGCAAAGATGTAAAATGTTTGCCAACAACAACCCTGTCCGCTCCGTAACAGCTCTCCTCTAACCAGCAGCTAGTAAAGAAGCCACCATTTGAAGAATGGCTCAGCAGGACCGAGCAAAATGGAAGTGTGTATGTTTCCCAGCAACCATGTTTTCCGAACTTGGGGCAGTTGAGTGGGGATGTCCCACTAAACCACAATAAGCAAAAATGGTAACAATGTTTCCCAACAACAACCCTGTCCGCTCCGTAACAGCTCTCCTCTAACCAGCAGCTAGTAAAGAAGCCAGCATTTGAAGAATGGCTCAGCAGGACCGAGCAAAATGGACATGTGTATGTTTCCCAGCAACCATGTTTTCCGAACTTGGGGCAGTTGAGTGGGGATGTCAACCACTAAACCACAATAAGCAAAAAATCGTAAAAACAAATGTTTCCCAACAACAACAACCACAATTTCCACCCCAGGCCAACCACAATTTTTCCACCCCCTCACCATGTAGATGATCCGAGTCCACAGAAATTTCCAGCCCAGGCCCCCCAACTTTCTCCGGGCCCCGCGCCACTCGGCTCCCCACCAGCGCCGCCGCGTGCCCGTAGCGGGGCTCCGGCGCGGTGCCCCGGCAGCGCCTCGAGGCTCGGCTCGGCGACGCCGTGATTGTTTTTGTTAGTGGTTCTTTGTTTTAGTGTTTGTTTGTTATTGTTTTTGCTTGTTTTGATGGACAGTTTGTTTATGTTGATTGTGTTTTACTCGTTGCTTGCTTTTGTTGTTGCTTGTTTTGATGGAAAGTTGTTTTTGCTTGTTTGTTTCTTTCATTGTTTTTTAGCGCTTGTTTTTATGATTGTTTTTGTTTGTTTGTTTTGGTTCTTTTGGTAAAGACTTGGACAGGTTTTCTCTACTTTGTTTGGGCGGGGGATCCTTTTTCTTTGGTGGTAAAGACTCGGACAAGATCCGCTTTCCCTACAGTTTGCAGAAATAAAATTACAAGGCTTCATGTGGGACGACTTATCTACAGAAGAGAAACAAGACGCAGAAGAAATCGTAGAAATAGCTATCTTAAAAAATGGTGCAGCTTTAAATTTTGCAGGGAACGCTTTTCGAGGTAATAAAACCACCTTGCTAAAAGCGATTAAATCCAACTCTATTGCTATACAATTTGTCAGTGATGATTTAAAAGACGACGAACATTTTATAATGCAAGTTATACAAATTGCCCCAGATGCTTTATCTTGTCCCTAAGGGAATCTGGGGTTGGTTGGCTAGACTTCTTCCTTGCTGGTTCTCAGGGGATGAGTTGGAACCGAGAAAAACAAGGTCTTTTTGTTCTGAGCAGCAGCAAGCTTTTTGGGCGGGTAAAGAGAAACCAAGGACCAAATCCATTTTGGTCCAATTCCAAAAACCCTCAGGTACCTAGGTTCTTCTATTGCTCTCTTGCCCAAAGGACCTGGAAAAGGGCAGGTCCTTCGGATGCGTTGTCCTTAGCGATCGGAACAGGTCCCTTTTTTTTTTTCCTCGTCTACGAGCAACCATGCTACATCAGACTCTCTTAAGATCCAAGAAAGCGATCCGAACCCGGTCTTCCATTTGGTTAAGACCCCTGGAAAAATAAAAACATATTTCCAGTAGTGATAAAATCCTTTTAAAACCAACACGGGAAAATTAACAAAATATTCCTTTCAGCGAATGGAAGAGGTTCATAGAACCCGTTTTGGGCATGTTTTGGGCTACTGGGACCTGGGCATCCTTTGGCCAAAAGGATGCCCAGGCCGGCCAGTGGAAAAAAAACACTTCCCACAAAGGTGAAGTCCAAACATCCGTTAACAAATGGCCACGGGTCAAACTCCCGTACCCCCAGTGAACATCCCAATCCCCACTAAAATAGACTAAACTGGGTGGTGCACCTACCCCAAAATGGTACCACTGGTTTTGACCCATACCCAAATCGCCATGAAAGGGAAAGTGGCTCAGGGATCTCCAGGGGTCACCTCCTCCCCCAATTGTTTTCCATTTTTCAGACAAAGTCGCCTCCAAAGTCCCAAATTTCAAACCTGAAGCAGAATCAAATCTCAGGCCCCAGCGGGACCGTCCAAATGTTCTCGTCAATGTCTAAGACATGGGTGTCGTTGAGGTACACGAAGCCCACCTCAACAAACAACTCCATGGGTGTGGCATGCTTTCTAGGTTGGACCAACACAACAAACAAGGACAACAATGACTAAAACCTGCGGTCCATGGAAAATTCATTCTGAGCCTAACCCACATTTTGAAGAATGAGTTTCCTTCTGCTCTGTGCCCCAGTTTCCTTCTGCTTAGATCTGCCAGATGTTTTTTGTTTTTTCGATTCCTGCAGGGAACTTAGAGAGGCGGATGGGATGACCCCAAAATCTCTTGACCAGTGAAATTTGCGGTGGATACCCTGTCAATCCGAAAGGGGGTCAAAAGGTGAAAGGTCTGCTTGGTACATTAGAGTTTTCAAGTCTTTCTCTGGGCTGTCCTCGGATCCATTGCTGTTTACGTCTATCTCTTAGTGGGACAAGTGGATATCCCCACTCCAACTAAGACTCAGCTAAAAAGCCAAGGGGACGGCTGGAACTGTCAAGTATATAAGGATCGTATTTGCAAGTCCAAAGCACCCCGGACCCCCAAAGAATCAGTCTCAGGGCGTGCGACCCACCCATCTAATCAGTTGTCAGGTTGAGCTCAACTCGGACGTTCAACCACCATTGTTAAACGCATCATGTTGATATCCCTTCAAAGGGAACTAGGGGGTTCTTATTGAAACAATTTGTGCAACCAACCTTGCAACCCTGCAACCCTCAAATTGCGAGACCCACATCCAATCGCCATGATTCTCCAACAGCACATTGGCGCATGCAACATGTCGCACCTGGGAAAGGGGAAAAACCCAGTCGTGAGCCACATGCTGCACGCTTCCCGCTTCATTTCGGGTGACTGGAGCTTCCATGCTGCTTGGATTAGTCTCCCTGGTCACAAGACATGCAAACTATCGGAGGTGAGCAGGACGAAAAACAAGTCCGAAGCGAAACCCAAGGGCCAAACACCAGCTGGGTGTGGGTCAAAATTAAACCACCAGGGGACCGCAAGTTGTAGTCCAAGTTTCCATTTACCAGGGTTCCATTTTGGGTACATATTTTTGACACACAGCCAACTGGTTGCCTGCTGCAACTTATGGCTTGCCAGGATGTCGTGGAACAGAACTCAGCTTACAGAACACGCCAAGCACCGCGATCAAGTCTTGGAATCCGGACGTTGGACCCACCGTCATAGTGGCCGCCGAAGATGATAATCCGCGCCTGAAACCCAAAGCACTCATCGACTCATGTTCCCAACGGTTAAGGTACCCACTTGAGAAACACAGCACTTCCTCTTTACCTACCAGGGACCCCATTCAGTTTGTGTCAAAACAAGGGAACCCAACAAGTTGCAAAAAAGGGTCCCTCAAACAAATACAATCTCATTTGGACCCACAAACTCCCTAAACATAGTCAAATATTCCTTGAAGATGCAGGCTTGACTCGCACTGCCGAACACAACACGAGCAGCCATAAACACGAGCAGCAAATTGCAGAGGGCCATTTGGTCAAAAATTGGTGCGGGAATTCGACGCAAACTAAAAGCCCTTGCCAACCGGGATTTTGAGTTTTTTCCCGCAAGTTTATATCCCCAATTCCAATTTGGTGGCTTCCCAAATTGGCTTTCGTGGAAAGGCGGCAAGGCTGGACCCCCAGTGTCAACCCAAAAGGGATCAACCACTTTTATGGGCCAAAGCGACCAGATTTCCAATTGCAAATGTGTGCGGCGCCTCTTCTTGCTTCGAAGCTGAAGCCGTGTTCCTTCTGGTGTCTCTTTAAGCCAACCTGAAGAAGGGTACCAAAATCCATAAGAACCACATTTGCTATGTAGCAACCTGGGAAGCATCGGGCGTACATCAAAACATGAGCAGAACTCGTTGCCCCCCCCCCGCCCCCCCCGGCCCCCCAAGAAAGGTTAATTTAAAGCGTCAGAACCAACGTACAAACACTTGTCATACAAAGAAGCTAATCTCGTCTTCCACTGATAACCCTGGCCAAATGGGTGTGCCCAAGGCCAAACTTGCCAACTTCCCACAGTTGGAACCTTATTCAAACATGCCAGTGAGTGATGTGCACAAAGTCGAAAGCTTTCTTTAAGCATGAGCCTGACGAGCGCTCAGACTTACCTTTTCGACTCCCTCGTCTGGAGTGGCGCGGCGTCCGAACATTTCCCAACAAGTAAAGGTTAAACCGGCTTCAAAGGGGCGTATGGGTCTGTCTCTTATTGCGGGTACCGGTTCCCCCCTTCGGTTGGTTTTCAAGGGCAACCAAAAGGAAAACTGGAAGTCCCTTTTGGGGCAGGGGGGTCTTTTTGCCACCTTTGGTGGAAAAATGATCGACCCCTCTTGTAGTGAAGGATGTCTTTTTGAGGGGGCCGCCAACTTTCTCACAAAAGGTGGCAAAAAGACCCCTCTGTTTTGGGGTCCCCCCAAAACAAGTCGACCCATCTACCCCTGAAGGCAGCTCATCACCCTCGAGGTCCAGGCAGAAGGCTTCTGGGGATCAGTGGGGCCCACCAGCCTCGCGAGCTCCAAATGGGCATCGATTTTTTTTGATTACCCTTCCACCAATTAAAATGGTGGTCTTCCGGCTGGTTTCCATTTAAAGCCAAGAACAAACGGCACCCTCCCACCAACTAACATGGGTTTGTGCACATATGGCCAACTCACCAAGAGGAAAGTCATCTTTTTACGGTCTGTGCACCAAACCATGGAATAGCTGAGGGGAGGGTAGGGGTCAAAATCCCCCACACTGTAATCCCCCTATACCGTGACAACAACCTCACCCGCACACCACACACACCACAACAAAAATGCAAGGGACATTTCAATTGCCAAGTACTGCAAGGTAGTTCCTTTCACGCGGCCGAAGCGAGCCCCAACCATTTTTTTGTCACAAAGGCTCACTTCCTGAGTGGCCAAGAAAGCAACTAAGCTTTTCGTGTACCACCAAAATGGTCCAACCACAAAATGTGACTGAAATGTGGAACACATCTTAACTTTCAACCAATGGTCCCATGTTCATCGAACCTTTTAATCAACCCAAGTAAGAAGGAGGGTGTGTCATGTGTTGGGGATCGGACCTTCTCAAATGGTTTCGGTTTTACTCTTGGTTTCCCTTTCAAACCACCAAAAGAGGGTTTACCGACTTAAAAAGGAACCACACCCACAGGAAGTGGTTCATTTGTTTTTGTAGGGAATACTAGATCAGGTAAATGATAAATGGAATTGGAGCAGCTCAATTCCACCCCTCCCCATGCCCAAGTCTTGGTTTCCCCTTTTCCCCACCAAACAAATTGGAGGCAACCTCAAAAATAACCGAACCACCTCCATACGGGTGTTTCAATCACAAGGGACTCGAAATGGTCCTCCAGCAGAGAGGTTAGAATAAGGGTACCAACTTTTTCTGTCGTCTATTTTACTAGGGGAACCGAATCTCCCAACCAACAAAGGGATTAGAAAGGGCACCAATTGCTGGGGGACCTAGTCCAAGTGGTTTCCTCTTTTCACGTCCGAGTGAGGCGAAGCCTCTAGCGCCCGAGGGCCCGGCGTCGCTGTGTGCCCTCCTCTTGCGCAGGGGCCCTCGCCTGATGGGACGCCCGAGGAGAAAATGGGCTCCTTCGCTTTAGCCTCGGTGCCCAATTTTTGCAGGTTGGCCTTACAGGGGAATACCCCTGCTGTAAACGGAAACCGTGTAAGGCACAAAAAAACAAATTGCCCATTTTGGAGGGGTGCGACCTTAAAAAACCACACGCCCAACCATGGCTTGGAGGTTGGCTTGCTCTGCAACAGGCCAGTCACCGTAGCCACTGTCGATCGTCTTCTGACGCGTGTTGTTGCTCCAAGCTGTGGCCTGGACGGTTCCCATGTTGCAAGTGGAGGCACCCTCAGTCTTGACCGCTCCAGCCATGGTTCTAGGGGACACGCCCATTTCCATTCTTTCCAGGGACCCTCTTTTACGTCCAACCATTGTTTCCAGGGATCCGAATTTCTTTTCAGAAACCAGCAGAACCCCACAAAACAGCTGGTTTTGAAAAGAACGATGGTTGAAAAGAACGATGGTTGAAAAGAATGGGGAATCAACCCCTAGAATGGTAGCGCCCTCAGCTGGCCTCAGTCCATTGCACTCTTGGTAGCTCCCATCAAAAAGGCGACCCTCTTTCCAGGATGGGGGCTGCTTCCAAAAGCAGCCTTGTCTTGCAAATCCCCAGGTGCCAGAATTGTTAAATTGAGTACACCCCTGCAAATTCACCTGCCCAAAACGCCCGAATCACCAAAAAGCAGATTGCTCTAAACATGAGGGCTTGCAGGTAGCTGCCGGTGTCGCCGTTGAAACCCACAAGCTGAGTCCAACCCAACGCAATCGGCTCGCGGCTGGCGGCTCGGGGTCTGGGGTCCGGGCCCTCCACTTGCGGCCGAGCCCACTGCCATTGTCTGCCAGCGATTGGGCCCATGGCGGGCAGGTCGTTGGATTCTTTGGGGTGGAGTTTTTTATTCCTAGATGTCCCCAAGCTTCGGCTGACCAAAAAGGAAACACCTCTCAATGAAGATCTTCCAGTCATGGAGTGACATAGTTGACGCCCGACCAAAGGCACCCCATGGTCTGCATGGTCTCCCTTCCATTCGTGGACTGAAATCAAATGAAGCCGAACCTGATCACTCCCATAAACGCCCCACGCCCGAAAAGCCCCTCCTCGCCCGGAAGACACATTTATGTTTTCCTGCTTGTCCAAACGAGCGAATGTGTGTGCATATATATATATAATGTGCATACATCTATACTATATATATATATATGTATAACATATATAACATATATAACACTAATGTTTTGGCGACATGATGGGCCATGACAAAAACTGACGGCAAAGGGTGGTAAGAGCTACGATTGCGTGATAGTGCCTGATAGTGCTACCCATTGCTACACGTTAGAAGAAGCACGATGGCAAAATAGGAATCAGGCTGCTACATTGGGGGGTCGTTTCCCTGGGCTTGTCTAAGATCGCGTCTGTCTCTCTGATCAGCTCTAGGACCTTCCGTCTGGTTGGCTGGGATTCAGCAATGGGGGTCTCTTCAATCGGGAAACCTCAAAAACAACCCTCAAAGGGGTACCGCAACAGAAAACACCCAAATGGAATTCGGGTTGGAATCTCTTCACAAGCAAAGCATGCTAGGAATGTGTCTGCTACTGTGGAGCCAGCCAGAGTGTAAGAAAAACAGGAACGGCTCTTGAATGCACCACGCATCTGGGTGTGTCTTTCTTGGAGAAATACCGTTTTTTGGGGGCTATGAAAAGGGAACCCACGCTGTAAAACACGAATCGGTTCGGGTGTTCCCCTATTTTAAGGCACACGCAAAGTCGGGCATTTGAAAATTAGTTACTCGCTTCCTGAGTCGATTGTAAAAAGAGTCGCCGAACTGCTTGACCACTAAAATGGTCCAACCCGAAAAAGTGACTAAAGTCCAGGACTCAGGGAGTGGGGTTATGGATGCCCCAAGGTATCCGCCACTTGATGCCTAAGAGCAAAGACTTAGCCAGGTGGTCCACATGGAGCCCATGAGAGCGAGCCTTCCGCAAGAATAGCCAACGACCCGTCAGGTTTCATTTTGGTTGGGAGGTATGTCTGATACCTTATATTTAGAATGGTTGTTGATTGTTAGTTACATACTTAGAATAATAACGGTTGTTGGCTATCTTTGTTGGTTGTTGGGAGGTATATTTTGTTGGCTAGCTATATTTAGTCCACCCCCCCCCCTGATATGCAATCAGAGCTGTCCTATTTTCGCACACAAACCCACAAACATTTGGCTGTGGGTCAAAACAAATGGGATCCCATTTTGGGGTAGGTGCACCACCCATTTTAGTCTATTTTAGTGGGGATTGGGATGTTGACTGGGAATGGCCATTTGTGCAGCTGCTCACCCTCATCAAGGTTTGCCCACGCGTAGCCTTCAAAACTCCAAGGCTGCTGGTTCACAGGTGCCAATTCAGCTGCGCAGCTGGTGGGTTTCAGCTCGTCCACTATATAGTGCATACTGTACTACTGCCAAGATAACTAGCAAGGGTTGTGGGGACATTTAAACCAAAACAATGCAAATGAAGCCAAACATGTTCGCCCCTTTCTGTTCAGCCCTAGTTTCCTGTTTTTGCCCCTTATTAGGCCCTTATAGTGTAACCCTTTCGCTGGACACGTCAAGCCCAGGCCTTTCCCGCACCTCTTCCCGATCCTGGCGCAAGGGAGGCAGACTGACGCCAGCCCAAAAGTTGTGGACAACCCCCCAAGACTGCTTGCAGTTTTTGTTTTTCCCCAACAGCTGGAAGCTATGGGGTCGATAGGCCCAAATAGGCTCTGGGGTTGTTTGGGGCAGCTTTCAGGAAGGGTTCCCGAAATTTCCGGGGCTGTTGGGGATATCATCGGGGCTTATTGTTATATATTTTTTGGGGGAGGGAACACCCTTTGTTGATTGGCTTCAAATTGCCACCAAAGGAACGAGTAACTTGGGCAAAAGGCCGAGACTCATACGAAAGGGGCCTGCATCATTTGTGACGCCATCGGCGAAAAAAATCCGGACGGGCGATTGGAACCCGAAGGAATCGGCCGAACCGGCGGAAATTCTGAGGGGGTCAGTCGGCGCCATGGGAAACCACCATTTCCGGTACCCTTCCACCAGAAGACACCTGGAGGGTACCAAACTCATCTTCAACTTTTCTTGGGTCCTGTCAGGTGCCACGTGGGGAGTGAGGGTCAACTGGCTGACCAAGCGGGATCCCAGGCGCTTAAAGCGATAGGGCCTCCCTCAATCCCCATAAGGATTAGTAGTGTTCCGTTCGGGTGGCTCTTTGGGGGGCCCCTCTTCGGGGTCTTCAAGTTCAAGTCTTAGAGTGGCGTGGTCTGAATGGTAAACCAGGTCGCCACGCAGGCGAAAAACACAAGGCGAGACCAGCTAACCTTGAGGCCATGAGTTCTTTGCTGCAGTCTAGGCGCAAGATTCCTGCACTCTGATGAATCTTATCGACGACTGTCTAAAGGCACCAAGTCCAAAGGCTGATCTCAAAAGCAACCCGACGTCAGGGCGTCGTTTTTATTTTTGTTTCTTTGCTGTTTGTTTGGGGGTGGGGGGGGCGGGTTGGGCTTTCTTTTTGTGAGGGGGGGGGGGGTGTGGGCTTCTTTTTTTGCTTTTTGTGTGGGGGGGAGGGGGGGGGGGGTACTTGGCCTTGTCATCTCACTGCGAGATACCGATCGCCGAGATGATGCGTGCAAGGGCCTACCCTCCCTCCAACTAGCATGGCACCTCACAGAGGGTCCCTTCAGGAGCAAATTGATATTCCATTTGCGTTTTCGCCCCCAGGAAAAAAAGAAAAACTATGTCCAGAAGTGAACTTGATTTCCTTTAAAGCCAACACGGGATTTTTGTTAATATTAAGAAACACTTAAACAAATGGAAGTATGTTAGTAGGAGAGAGGGTAGACTCCCAATCAACTGCCCCTGCGTTTCATGCCCCAATTCAGCCCATGGCGGCCTTGGGCCAAATACCCTCCCACCCTTTGCACATGGAACCGTTCGACGTTCGGGGGGTCCTGGTTTGGAAGATTTTCCTTTTAATGGGATCCCCTGTCAAGTTCCATGTCAATTGGTTGGCGGCTAATTGTTCCTTCCAGTTCCAGTTGGCTCCAATCAGACTATTCCCTGTTTCCAGTTGATTCTGCACCGGGAAATCATCACTACCTTGCAAGAGTTGAATCTGCTAAAGGTGCCCGGTAGAAGCAAACACACACACGGGACACCGGTAGAAAGTCCACACACTTCCGGACATGAAAAAGACTGAAATTTGTCAGAGTGGAACACTGACAAACTAATCCGCAAAATACCCAGGATGACCACCAACAAACTTGTTCACAAACTTGTTCACACATGTTGTAGCTACATGCACAGGTTTGCTTGGTCTTGGCAGCACATCGTAGGCTCCCCAACCTTTCGGTTGCCTTGTGCAAACAAACTCGAGCGCGTGTTTGCAGAACTTATCTACACGGTGACCGCGTGATCTGTTCTCTCCCCCGGAGCGCTCATACAGTCAATCACACATTGAACTAACGTGTTCATGTCGGAGACAACATGAAATCGAATTTCCCAGCAATACACATACCAGCTGCCATGGAACAAAGCGCTCGGTTGGTAGATTCTAACCTCCTCAAAAAAGGGACAAATGGGCACCACTGAGTGTCTGGGATACTCAAAGTTTCTGGAATCAGCGGTCGGAGGTCTCGGCTGCCTGCAGCTATGGGCTATGGGAATTGTGCCTTCGCAGCAATCCTCATGGTGGCCAACCCAATAACCCCGCTTGAGCCATGGTGAATAAATTTGTGTCCCCAACCGACACGCGGATTTTGGCGAGTCGACCCCATTTCCCAGTCCGTAACTTGGTAAGTGTGCGCATGTCATTCCCCTTATTAGGTGAAAATTAGGAAATCATGATAGGTGTCTCTTTTTGTCAGCGACCCCCTCCCAAAAAGAAAGAAGGGGGGCTTTCCGTTTCACTTTTAAAGCCACCAACAAAGGGCCCCCCGAGCCTCAAAACAAGACAGACTCGTACTGATCATTGCTCACAGGACCAAACCTCCGAATGTGAGCATGACACAACCTGCCAGGCGCCGTGCCTCTGGCGGCGTCACAAGCTGTGACAAGATGCAAGTGTCCGGGTCTCCTTAGCGCTCGGAGCTCGCTTGCACAGCATGGTGCCCAATGAAAAACAACTAACCTGTGCTTCGAACTTCGATGTTTTGCAATACCAAATGACCATTGTCCACCGTCCACCTCCCCTGCGTTGTTTATGTCTTCGCTCTGGCTGATGTGTTCAAAGTCTTCCTTTCCTTCTCCTTGTCTGGTCTGTTGCAATCGGACTCGTGCACCAGGGCATCTGGTGCGAGTCAACGAGCTCAAAGAACGGGGCCGGGAAACTGCCCTCTCCGGATTGGTTTGAAACCAAAACAGTCACAACTGTTGGGCCCCAATGTTGAGCCATGCTCAAAGTGTCGATGAACCGCTAGCCGCTTGCCGAGGTTGGGGACAACGGGACGCAATTTGCTGTGGCGCAGACGACTGCGACAGGAACATCCACCAAAACAAGGAACCAGTGCCAGTGGACAACTTGGATCATTGAGAAATGAACATCGCACCCATTTTCTTTGCAAACGGATGCATGCAAACACATGGGTGTGTCTTCAAACAGGGGTTTCCCACAACTGGATCCAGGTCATAACCGGAAGCCAGGAAGCTGACCTGGTGGTCACAAGAGGGCTCCCTATGGTCCGTTGTTTGGGTCTAGGTTGGACCCCCAAATGCGCGGTGCTCCTTTTGCCTTCCCGTTAAAAGCACACACACACATGCGGTACCCAACGAAAAAAAGAGACATCCCCATATTGGCCAAGTCGAATCATTCCACAACGTGAGCAGAACCGCCGCTAGGCCTGCTCACCTGGCCAGTGACCAGCCAAAAACAGTGTACACTTTCTGGGCCAAGCAAAAAAGGGAGAGCCAACAGGGAAAAAAGTGTAAAGTGTGTCCACTGGCTGGGTGAGCCTGATATCGAAAGTTGATTCCAACAAAAAGCGCGAAGTGAAACCACCTCTGGACCTCAGCTTTGCCCCGAGAAAAAAACACGTTCTTCCATTTGGTTTTTCGACCCCTGGAGAAAAGAAAAAACAAACACATCCAGTAGTGATAAACTCCTTCTTAAAACCAACAAGGTGAAAACAAAAAAAAGCAAATGGAAGTGTTTGATACTGGAGACCATTCTTTGGATGGACGAACTCCGTTCGCACCACCGAAACCCTGGAGTCATATATGCTTCCACAATGGCTCCTGGTTTCAATGTAGTGCAGTTCGCCCATCGATATGTCTGAACCTTGATCCCAAACCTCAAGTACCCAAACCCTGATAGACGCCCCATACAGAAACCAAAACCCACCCCAAACCACCCACACCACCACCAAACGCAAACCGGACCGACTGCTCCAACCCCAAACCGCACCAAATCGCCAACCGCCCAAATCGCAACCCCCCAAACGACGAAAAACAGAAAACAGAGGCTCCAAACGAACCCCCAACTAACCCAAACTACCCTCTCACAAATTAACAGCCACCTGATGCTCCGGGAATCGCTCCTGGTTTGGCCCCCCTCGTAGTCCAATCCACCCATATTAGTAGGTTTTACTATATCAAACCACATCCAACCCAACGCACATCAAACGCTTCGCGTCGCATCGAGGCTTCGGCGGTTGGGCACCTCCAGCGGCTGCGGCAGCCGCACCTCGCAAGGCCAATGGCTTCGGGGGGGGGGTTCGGGGGCTCCGAACCTTTTGGTTCAGACCAGATGCAAAGATACAGGAATGTCTGCAAACTAGCCCCAAATACCCAGCAAACACAAGGTTGTTGTTAAATGTGCCGCTGGTATCTTAGATTTGCGCAACATGGGGAGTAATGACCCCTTGCTGCAGGTTTCCACTATAATAGGTATCGAAGGATTCTTAGCTTTTGAGGCTTTCGCATTTGCGAGCAACTGGCTGATGTTTTTGTCAATGGGCGTCCCGTGTAATCGACCGGGCGCTTCACCTTTCGAACAGTACTCTAGTGCTACCTTCCCCATTCTTTCCAGGGATCCTTCTTTCTAGAAAACCTTCGGAAACCCAGGAAAATGGCCAGTTTTTGAGCAGAACGATGGTTGAAAAGAATGGGCAATCAACCCTTAGAAGTACTCTAGAAAGGCGGAAATTTAAAACCTCCGCAAGAAGTCAAAATATCCCGCAAAAGTGGAAATGGAACTTTCCTGTTGGCAAGCAGCCTGAAAAGGATACGTACCAAGCAAACAAGAAACAACACACACCCGTATAGCGACGTTGTATATCAGGGTAAAAAGTAGATGGCACAATTGTGGGTCTGACTACACCATTCGTGCAATCTACTTCTGCCCAACTGTACGGGCACATGGTTTATCCCAAACCCCAGTGATGAAAACACAGGGGCCCTCTTTTCGTTGGCAGGGGAACACCCCTCCAAAACCAAATTGAACACAGGAAGCAGCCCACTGAAGCCCTGGGTTATTCCCTCCGCCCGAAAATTCTATCCGGTTGCGCCAGCTGAGACCTGAGACCTGAGACCGGCACCGGCGGCCGAGTCTTTCGGCCTGGCGACTTGCAATTCTGATGCGAGCTCTTGGAAGAATGGATACTCTTGGGTTTCGGGAGGGGAGCTCTTGCACCTCCATGTTAGTTGGCTCTTCCTGATCAATGTGCTTTCAAGGCCTTATGCGCCTAGGTCCTCCAGTAGAGGGGTTAGAATAAAGTTAGACTGCGCCTGGCAACGAAGGGGTGTCGAGGCTGGAACCCACTGAGCAACTGAGCACCTGGGGTGAGCTTTCCTGATGGATTGATTCCAGCAAATCTGAGGTCTAAGGGGCGAACCACGCGGCAGTTCTGCAAGATATCCCGTTGGCTCTTCTACCCGTTCTGTACCCCTTGTGACGCTTTTTTTCAAGGTGCACATGGTTGGGACCTTAGATGGAGGGCTCAATCCCGGCTACCCAGCCTGACACGGGAAGGGAGCCTGGTGGGAAGTGTTGGGTGAGCTCCCCCTTCCCCTATCCCTCCACCAAAAG
Source organism: Effrenium voratum (assembly GCA_963377175.1). NCBI lineage: Eukaryota > Dinophyceae > Suessiales > Symbiodiniaceae > Effrenium > Effrenium voratum. The sequence continues at coordinate 70,069 of CAUJNA010003833.1, read as the reverse complement.
AGAAACAGCGCCATGGACAGGACATGCTGACCGAACCTACGACCCACATTGAGCAATCCTTGTTGGGGCACCTTCAAGAACTTACAGTCAAAGTCAAAGTTGTGATGTAAGACGAACGACCCGCGCAAACAAGTCATGAACAAGTCATGTCTGAAACAAAGAGCCATTCGCCTTTTCCGGGCGCTGCACGTGTTTTGTTGTCGATCGTCATTGAGACAATTATAGTCTCCCACCAAAAAAAACCTGGGCCCTCAGCTCCCCTGCTAAAAGCTCAATGTTGACCCCGGATTAATAAACCTGAAAGTGATTCGAATCACTAAAAGAACAAGGGATTCGACCCCCCCCAATCAAAATCCACCAGGGGTTCTGCTTAACCTGGGGTCAGTGGACACCACGAAGCCCGAAAGATCTGAACCCCAAGCGGACTGGGACCCGAATCGTGCGCGCAAGAGATCGGTTTGGAGCTCTGACGGACCCAAGGAAGTGAAAGAACCTCGTGCAACATACGCTCCTTTCTGAAAGGGGACCTGTGAATAATTGAAAAAAAAAAAAACATACCTTCCATTTAGTTTTCGACCCCGGGGAAAATATATATATATATATATGTAGTGATAATTCCTTTCAAAACCAACAAGGGAGAAAAAACAACAAATTATTATTAGTTTATTTATTGTTGATTAAACAAACAACAAGAGGGAAAAAACAAACAATATGTTCAGCAAATGGAAGAACTACCCGTGCAAAGATTCGCGCGCAGACTTCCCAGGAATCCGCGCCGATGGGCTGCGTTTCTGGCTCGTAAGGCCTAAGCCCGAAATGAAACGAGGCTGGGGGGTGGTTGGTTCAAATTCACGGTGTTTTCCTTTGGTACTACTCCCCTGAAGATCCTGCACAGGAACAAACTGGCAACCATGAGGGTGTTCTCCTTTCGGGGGCGGGGGCTATTTGGTCTGGGTTTGGTATTAACTCCCCTGAAGATCCTTTGGTCTCTTTGGGCCGCCCGCCCCCCGCGTACTCCTCATGAGTTCTACGCCCGATCCCGGAGATCCCACAAAATTACCAGCAGTCGGATACATGCCAACCAAAGCAATGGAAACAAGTCGAAGTGTTTCGGAAGACTCCCAAAACAGTCAAAACAAGAGCCATCCCTTGCTTGAAATATCCTAAAATGACATCCAGGAACACTGTTGCTGACCGACCCTACATAACAGTGGGAACGACAAAACACATTGAAGCACCGCTATCTCACCCTCGAACCAGGGTCCCCTAGGGCTAGAACATAGTTTTCCCCAAACATGTCTTGCTTAGGAGAGGGTGTTTTATCATGCGGCTGCTGAGTACCCACCAACTCATCGGCTGGAGTTGTTTGACGACACATATCAGCGAGTCTAGGATGGGTTGAGGTGGTCTTTCCTGTCTTCCTGGTTCAACATGGACTGAGGGACTCGTTCGCCTGCACCAATGCTATAAGAGCGTACCGTGGGAGTTTGAAAGCACATGTGTCGGTGCCTTCCTAGATATGGCAAGGTCAAGAAGCAACAAGGTTGGTACCGGTTTGACCACCACATTGCCTGCACTTTGATGTGGATAAACCTAACAAGAGGGACATCTCCGGGGTTGCCACCAAAACTACTTACTCAGGCTGCAGGTGAGATTCTCCTTGATCGATGTCCTCAAACTTGCAAAAGGACACTCACATGGCTGGAACTTTTAGCGTCTATCTTTCCTTAACTAGGTCCTCCAGAAGAGAGGTTAGACTGAGGGTACCCGGTTTTTTTGTCGCCTACTTTAGTAGGGGAACCATCCCAACCAAAAAAGGGGGTAAAAGGCACCTAGCTGGGGGACGTAGGTAAAGGGAGACACATCCCACCCAAAATGTGGGCCTTCCAACGAGTCACCCGTAGCTATCCCGCCTCGCTGCAGTCATGAGCTTGGCCTGGATCGGCGGATGTCGGCTGACTGAAACCAGCGGCTGGATGATGTGAGCTGAGTCAGAATCTAAACCGGGCAGCAATACTCAAACTATGTACCCTCCCACCGACTAACTTGGAAGTGCACCCCTACAGAAAGACTACTTTCCTCTTGAAAAGGGGCTTTGTGCACTTCCATGTTAGTTGGTGGGAGGGTAATGGCCGGAAAAAGGGCGGAAAAAAAGGCGGATTCCCACTCCTGTTTAACCTACTTATGGTTGGGACTGTCCCTTACTAACCTTCGTCCACCCGGATTTTGATTGCTGCTCAGCTGTTTATCTGCCATAGGGCCATACGTGGTTGCGCACTTGCTGGTTAGATGAGGAATCAGGGAATTCCCAACAGCAATCCAACTTGCGGTTTCCCTTCTGGATCTCTTTGGCCCTTTTTGAGTGCCCTTTTTCAGGTTGAACGTTTAAAGGGGCGCCCAAAGAAAAACCGAAAACCGGTTTTCCCACCCCACCCGACCTGGGGTTGACAAATTGAAGACCATGTTCCATTCAAACCCGACTGCCCGCTCGAGCTCCCAAAAGACCCAGGCGTTTTTCCAGTCGCGCCGGTATATTTTTGCCAAGTTCATGGGGTATCTTCCCGCAAAAAGGGCGGTCTGGTTTGGTGCTTTGGCTCGGTGGTTTGGTTTGGTGAGGGTGTGGGAAAACCACTTATCCTCAACAAAAACCGGAGGTTTGATGGCTGTTCTCTTTTGCTGGCCATTCAAATATCCACGAAGGGTACCCTCAAAAACGCGAATAGATACTTACATGAGAACTCATATACTAGTTGTTCATGAGGCTTGATCATCCGGCTTGATCAGTTTGGATACGCCGGAACTGTTGTTGCCTGCCTCATGGTAGAATCCTTGCAGGATACATTGACGATTCCCATGGTCAAATGCGTGGAGGACATTCGGACTGCAGCAGCTTGCATTTGCCAAGGCACCTGTTCCATACAGCTACCTGAGTCACAATCGAAACCCTGGCATTCAACGGGTCTATCCAAAACTATGCAAAGAAACGAAGCGCGGCCGCAGCTATGTGTGGTTGAAACTTCCCTTAATTATCTTCATCCATCGCACCTTCCATTGTGTCTCAGCTCTTGCCTGTGTGTGCTTGATGGGCCAAACAAAGTCCAAAAGTTATATTTACCACTCAAATGGTCTTCCCCAGAAATTTAAAGTCCAGGAACGCAGGGAGTGAGACAATATAAAATAGTGTTGCAGGAGGCCCAAATGCCTATGACCCCGCCGACCTCCCCTCAACCCACACGCAAGTGGCCTCTCTATCGCCCAGGCTCGCCCGAGGCGTTTTGGTTGCTCCCGCTGAGCCAAATCAGGGACTGGATCGCTCACAGGGCGCGTATCCCCCATACCTCCCCATACATCCGCCTACATCACTCCTCTTGAAGGCGTCAAACCAGGTTGCTTTCCTTTTGGTGCCCCTTTAAGACAAGCTGAAAAGGGTAAGCCCAACAAAAACAATTCCCTCAAACACAAAGCCATGCATAAGTCAGGGGGGACCTGGGAAGCTCGCCACGAGGGCGGAAGGGCAGGATACCTGGAAGAGAAACATCTGAGATCTGTGGGCTTTCATGGGCAGGGCTGTGGGAAATGGAATCCACTTCTGTGATACAACAAAAATGACCTCCCAAAGACCAACCCCCCATAAGAGGGGATTCCAACTTGTATCAAAGCGGTTGGATAAACCCCGAGTGATCCCACAACCCTGTTCGTGGGCTCAGTTGCCCAAAGGACCTGTTTATAAAAGGCTAAGCTTTTGGGACCTCTACCAAGAATAGACCAAAAAGGGAAAACCAAAAGGTCAAAAGGTCGGCTTTGAACAACTGAGTGGGGGAAACCAAAGGAAATCCTGAACTCCACGTTGGGCTCCCGAGAGGTGCCAGAGCAGGTCACATAAGACACGAAATGCCCCTTTGATTTGGCGGTGGGTCAAACATAGAAATACCCCAAAATGGCTTAGTAAATGGAAACATGGACTAAAACCTGCGGTCCCCTGGTGGTTTAAGTTTGACCCACACCCATTTACCCCCCTCTTGCCTCTACTAGCGTTGGGTTTGGCCTCCAGCGCGTGCATCTAGTGCCTAAAGCACACCTTCTGCCGCTGGCCGCATGAACCGTATAGTCTGCAAATGGCACCATGGTCAAAATTTGACTTCCTGCAAAACCGCAAAACCGAGATCTAATATTTGCATATATATATATATATGTATATACATATGTTTACATTGGTTGTATTTGTTTGTCTACGGACCCCCCGCAACAAACAAAAACAAACAAAAAACAACACAAACACTAGTAGTGTTTCTTCAAACGGTCCCCGAAAAGGGTACCCTCAAAAAAAGACACACTGAATATGTGCGTCACAAAGGGGCATGCCAACAAATGAGGTGGACACAATGCCCATTTTCGGCAACCCCCAGTTCAAAACATGCGACATACCCAAACAAGTCCCACACACCCTCGTCTTTGGTTGCGACCACTGCGGATGTTCCGCTCAGGCGCCATTTTTTGCTCGCACTTAACTTTCGCGCCCCGTTCGTACCTGTGCCGCACGGCCAAAAATCATTGAAAGAGAAGCCCTGATTTTGGATATCGAAAGAAAATCTGGACCAGCTTTGTGTATCCTCATCCTACAAAGAAAGATTGAGAGGGCAAACTCTTCCAAGAGGAGGTTGCGTTGCAACTGGGTCTGTGCACGTTCATGGTTGCTTGCAAGAGGATAGTATACAAGGGGCTGAACTTTTCATTGAATGGGGTGGAGTGAAAGAAAACCAAACTCAGTTATGATCCGATAATATTGTCTCGGTAGCCCCAAAACCCAGATAGGAAAGGATGTAACCTTTTAGGGCCGTGACTCAACATGGACAAGAACAGGGGGGTCAAAGGGTCAGCTTTGGGCAAGTAAGTTGTGGCCCTGTATCAACCAAGTTAGAAAGAAGATAACTAGGTTTTTCAGTAGAGAGGTTAGAATAAGGGTCCCAATTGTTTTCTGTTTTTAGTAGGGGAGCCCTCCCCCAAAAACGGGGTGAGAAAGGGCATTACTGGGGGACCTAGATGAAGACACCCCCTTAACTGTTCAACCTCCGGAGCATCAGTAAGCTTGCCATCCCTAGCTCAGCAAGCTGAGCGCCGGCTTCTCGGCTTTCCGAATCGCAACAAAGGATGGCAGAACTTGTCCCGAGGTCATGGAAAATGCCGGGAGTTGTTTAAGTGTCAACCTACTCACAGGAGGGCCTTGAGAAACAAAACACTCTCAATTGAAGTATCTCTCAATTTCGCTCTGCAAATCTTGGTAAACAAAGAAATCTGCTTTTGCGGAACCCTACATTGAAGTCAACAAAACCAACCGCCTCACAAGTCGTACATACCCCCGGATTTTGATGTCCATTTCGGATCGTAGAAACCCACGAGTCTCTGCTGAAATTACACCTCTCCTTCACGCATCCAGAAATCCAGCTTGAGACTGTCAAATTCCTGCGTATTCCGACGGAAGGCCAATTTCTGGGAATTGCACAGGTCCGGAAAAATATGAAGAAGCAAACATCCCTTTTGGTTTCCTCTAAAGACATACAACTTAGGTTGCTCAGCACGCATCCTAAGCACCGAAGGTCAAACATCCCAATCACTGCCGTTAAGGGGGCAAGTGACCTGTCCACTCAAACGGAAATAATTTGAGTCCCAGGGATCCAAGAAAAGGCTCCAAGGCTCCGGCCCCCCGCGTTTTTGACAAAAGAAACCAAACAATTCTAGGGGTTGATTCCGTTTCCATTCTTTTCAGCCATCGCTCTTTTCGAAAACCGATCGCCGTTTCCCCAGGGTTTTGGGTGGTTTTCTAGAAAGAAGGATCCCTGGAAAGAAGGGGGAAGTTACCCCTAGGACAATAGCATATGTTGAGTTCACATTCTCCCCGAAGCGAAGATTGGACATGGGGAAGGGGCAAAACCCTGGCGGTGTCCTTTACTGGCCTTGGTTGTAAAGGTTTACATGTACAATCAAACCGGTTACTAGAACCACCTACTAACATTGCCAATAGGGGTTTTGGGGGGCAGTTTTTGCTAGTTCCTATAATAAGTGGATGGGTGGCAAATTGGGCGTGAGCAAGAACACGATCCATTCCCTTGTTGCTGCCTTTCGAGACAAACAAAACACCTAGCCGGCTTCCTCTGCACGTTGACCCCAACCCCAAAGAAAACATCCCCCCAAAACGCACCATCTTCAGGACAATCTTCTTTTGGACAATGTTTGGCCGGAGCCCGCAAGAAAAGCACACGGGGAGGGGGGGGAAGCGCAGGCGACCAAAACCGCGCCGAGCAAAGCGAGCAACGCCGCGCTTTTGCCGCGAGTCGAGAGGGCGCCTTCAGGTCGACAAGAAGGCACGGAAGTCCGGTGACCTGAGATGTGAAGTTTAACTCAGTTGTTCAGTGACCCGGGAAAAAAAAGGGAACCCTTTTTTGGGCTTGGACCATTTTAGTGGGGCAGCCACCAAAAAAAAGGGGAAAAAGGGAGCCACTGAACAACTGAGTTAATTAGGGACCCTTTGGTAGACATCGTTTAGGTGGGGATTTATGTCCACCAAATGCTTTTTACAACTCATGGCCAGGTGTGAAACTGGTGGCCTGAACTGGCTAGAAGCAATGAAGAAAAAACAAACAAAAACACAAGTCTCGACGTGTGCTAGTTTACCCAGTCTGCCAGTAGTTGCTGCTTTGGCTGGTTTGGAGATTAGAGGGTACCTTTTGCAGTTGGTTTCAAAAGGAACTGGGGTACGAATCTCCGAGTCACCAATCCAAACCACCAATTCAGGAATTCCGGAGATTTGGGCGTGAATACTTCCGTCAGACAAAAGTTTATGCTTCTTGCCTGTGTTGCCAAGACGTTTCCAGCCGCGGATCGAATGAACAAGTGCGTTTTGTGCGGCCAGCGTGGGACAGGAACTACCGCCCTGTTTTAAGTTTATAATAACAGCAGGCTTCCCAGGCCCAAAATTGACCGCGCGCACCCCCGCAATTGCAGCGGGAAAGGGTTGTAATCGCTCAGGCCTTCAAGAAGCGCAACTTCTGTGTGGCTCAAACAGCGCGGCGCTGGAAGTGTTGGCACTTCCGGACCAAACAAATGAGCCGCGGCCACATTTGTGCTTTTGAGGGTTCAGGGGAGTTTAAAGGGGAGAATCACTGAAAACCGTTAGGGAGGAGCACCTACAAAGGCGTGAAGCCTGGGGGAACCTTCGGGGCTTCATGTCTGCCAACCACGGAGGTTCCAAGACTAAAATTTCAGGAGCCCTTCACTTTCTGGGAGGAACACCGGAAGTGCGCCAAACTGAAGCCGGACACTGGGCTCCCCAGCTTTTCCCCGCAACCAATAAGAGGAAACTCAGTCTCAAGTCCAAGTGATGCTTATTCAAACTGGCATCATGTAGATGTGGCCCAAAATTAAGCAGGAGGGGCAAACCGCAGGTTTTTTTTTTCCATGCTTCAACCTACCAGGGCAACCCATTTTGGAATTCTGGTTTTTTGAGCCGGTGTTCTCATTGGGGTTTCTCAATGCGGACCCTCCCTGGCTTGAAGAGGAAACATGTTGGGTTCCTTATCTAGGTCCTCCAGTGAGGTTAGAATAAGGCTACCAACTTTTTTTCTGGTTTGTCTATTTTAGTAGGGTAACCGAATCTCCCACCCAAAAGAGTAACGGTAAAAGGCACCTAGCTGGGGGACCTGGTTATTTCGAGAACCTATTTTGAGATGGGCTCTCCCCACCCCTCCCTCCCCCCGAATCAGCGCCTCTCATCGCTCGCGCGGAATCGACTCGGCACCCGCGCAAGGCGCACGACTCCGAAACCGCAGCCATAGCTTGCGCCAGGGCCTACGTCGGAACACCCGAAAGAACGGGGGGGGGGGGGGGGGGGATTGGGGGGATTTTCTTTCTATTTCGGAGAACAACCCCCTCCTCCTTTGGATTGCCCTGGTTTCTTGTGCGATATGTTTTTTGCGGGGGGAACCCCTTTTAGGTTTTTAAGGCGAAGCCAAAAGGAGAACCAGCCTTTGTTGGGTTCCTAAATTGCAAACAAACCCATATCTAGTCTACAACAAAATATATACAAATCCTCTTGGATCCTCTTGGAGACCCCAGGTACCGCCGAAAATCGCGCAGGCTGCGGGCTGATTTGGCACCACATGCAATCAAAACCTAGAACTCAAAGGGTCTACCCAAACCAATGTGAAGAATGTACAGGGCGGCAGCACATATTGGTTGTGAGTGTCCTTTACCCTTCACTTGGAATCGGCTCTTGATTGACATGTGGGACATGCGGCGAATGCCGCAATCTCCACATGGCAGGGAGGGATGCCACTGGGACAAGTTCTGGTCTTCCGCTGGCGGAGGGAGCTTGCGGGGCAGCCCGGAAGTCACCAGCTACGATTCGTAGCGCATGACGGTCCCCGCCAGGTCTGAGAAGGCAGCCAATTCTGGGACCCATTCGCCTTGGTCCCATACATCCAGGATGTATACTCTCGGTTGCTTTCTGCTCCCCTGCTAAAAGTCTAATTTTTAGTGGTTTAGTGGAAAACCCATTAGTTGGCAAAAAGTTAAAGTCCTAACAGCCAAGCAAAATGTAACAAAGTTGGTGACCGTGATGGTGACGAACTCTTTTCGCGCTCAACCAGCAAATCGCCAGTTTGGGATGGTATCAGCTTCAGAGCACAAAGTGACCAGCCGGGACTGGCCGTTCTGAAAGTGCGGGCAGGTGCCGCGATCCGATCCCATATTGCCACAAGCATTGAGGGGGTAGTCGAACGAAAACCGAGGAAAGAACAAAGGAATATGCAGAGGCTTGCTAGGGGAAACAAGAGGCTCGCCCCTGCTTTCGCACTGATTTTCATGGAAACCAAGCCAAACCAAATCGGAGCACCAAGTTTGGGAGAATGAGGACCTCACTACCGATCGAGTGGATGGGCCAACCAAAAGTAACCAAACTTTTTGTTTGCCAAACTGGTCCAGGAACTCAGCTGAGAGGCACGCCATCCCGGGTTTGGAAGCCTCTGGTTTCCTGCGTCCGCCTCACCCATGATTCACGTGAGACAAGGGCAGTCATCGGTCGTGGCAGATGAGAGGGGTGTCCCCGGGTGTCCGCAAATGAATCGTCAGGTCTATGGCTGGTGTTAAAGGAAAGACACATGTACAACCCACCTCGGTCCCTGCTAAAAGTGTTTTTTTCTTTTAGTGGTTTAATACGGAAGACCCATTTGGCAAAAAATGATTCAGTCCTAACACAAAAATTTATTCATCCCTTGGCAAAATGCACCAAAGCCCACTATTTAGAGTGGGGTCATTCGTTTGTTAGCCAGCATGGTCGACCGGATCTGCGGCCAGCCAAACCACAGGAATGTAGCAAGCTCAGAAACCAAAACCTTCAAGGGGGAACTCCCCCAATTGGTCTTGGGCCCGTTATAAAAGAGGCGAGAAAGAAAAAACACCATTTGCTTGGAAGTAGCTTCAAGTGGCTCGCCTTTTCTCTCTCTCTTTCTCTCTTTCTCTCCACAGCTGTCGGAGGGTCACCGTAATGGACTCTGCAAGTCACCGGGCCGAAAGATCTGCCCCAACCCCCCCAACCCCCCCCACCACCCTGTGGCGGTTTGGGTGCCTCCCGGTGCGGCTCCAGCCAGACACGGGGCGCCAGCTCAAGCACCGCCTGGGGTTTGTTGGGGGAACCCCTCAAAAAAGGAAAACCATAGGGAATACCCCAATGTATCATTTTCAGAAGGGTCCGGTAGTCAGAAACCAAACGACATGCTCCAAAGGACAAAACTGGGCTGCCCTCAGATCCCCGAATAAAAGTCTAACTTTCCGCGGTTGAAGTCTGAATGCTAAAAGGCTAAGAAGCTAGGGAGCCGGATGGCTGGTTGGTGGCTCCCAGGGGTTCAAAAACACTATCGGAGGAAGCAGAACACCCGGGAGGCGGCAAGCAGAACACCCCTGCTTGATTTTCGTTGGTTCAGACCACTGATTTTCGTTGATTTTCGTTGATTTTCGTTGATTTTCGTTGCGGCAAGCAGAACACTCAGTGTCCCCCTGTTGGCTCAGAGTCCACTTGCCGGCAGAAAAAAGGGAAAACCCCCTAGGAAGGGGCTACTTGGATCGATCCGCCCACGCATCTCCAGTGCCAAAGGACTCCAACTCGGGAGGCTGAAGAGAGGCCTGGCGTGAGTGGGGCTCCAGGTTCTGAGCTTGACTGGGCCGTTCAAAATCTCACTTCCGATCGTGTGGATGGGCCAACAAAAAGCAACCAAGCTTTGTGTTTCCACCAAAATGGTCCAAACTCCAAACCGAAAAAATGACTATTGTCCGAAACGGAAGTCAGGGAGTGAGAATGTAGTGTCGGGCAATCCAAATGAACATTCCCGTAGGGTAAGGATCTGGGCATGTCTAGTTTTGAGGATGCTTTTTTTAGGATTGGTTTAAAGGGACACCTACAGGAAAACCAAATTCAGGGGGAAGTTTAACTTACCGAAGCAGGGATCCATCATTTCCCGTGAGCTGCGATTTCCTCACCAACATGGAACTAAGAAGCACCTGACATGTCCAACGGGCTCCTCAAATGGAATATGAGTTGCAAAGGGTGACATTGGGTTTGCGTCTTGTGGGGTACCCTTTTCAGGCTGGTTTATACAGGTGCACCATAAGGAAAACGGACGCATTCTTTGGAGCACCCCAATATATATGTATATATATATATATATAACACATTGACGCCACGGGGCCAAAGCAGCTGCGACCACATCTTGGCCGTCCTGCCACAGTCCCCGGGAAAAAAATCAACAACTTGGTCCAGTCGCAAATTCCGTTAAAACCCACAGGGAAAAGTGGGAAAGAAAGATGTATTATTGAGCAAGTGGAAGTCAGACAGCTGGTTTCGACTCCAAACAATGGCGGCTTCTGTTTGTCTTCCCTTTCAACCAGCCCCAAAAAGGGTTCCCTTAAAAAAAAAAAAAAGAACCTGATCACCCCACCCAGGGCAAGTCTGGTGCGTTGTTCAATATCCCAGCCATTGACATGCTGCAAAGGTCAGCATTGAAACTAGCGCTTCACGGAAGCTCTCGCCAAGACATCTTGAGGCACATAAAACATATTCCCAAACAGCTTGCAACCTTCCATTTGCGTTTTCACCCCCTGGAAAAAAAAACAACAAATATTTCCAGCAGTGATAGATTCCCTTTAAAACCGGGAAAACACAACATATTCTCAAACAAATGGAAGCAACTGCAGAAACACGCCTCGAATTGTAAACCTCGAGCGCTCTTATGACAAGAGCCAATCATAGTTTTACCAACAGGCCAGATAGTTCACAAACAGCATGCGCTTGACTCAGGAAAATGATAACAACTTCCGGTTATTTCAGAAGCTCATGCACTTGCAAGAAGGATTCTCAAAAAGCTTCGCCTGTGCATTCAACTCAGAGTTGTCGCGGCCCTAAGTTTCATTCCCCTAACATCTAACATGTGTTTGGAGGAGCCCCCAGCTTTGTCAGCTTCCATTTGCTTTTTCGCCCCCTGGAAAAAAGTAAACATATTTCCAGCAGTGATAGCTTCCCTTCAACACCAACAGGGATAAACAAATGGAAGTCATCCAAATCCAGCCTACTCCCGACCAGGGTGTTGCTCCGGCTCCTCGATGTCCACTAGCAGCAGCACGAGCCTGAGGCCCAGCTTGGAGCTCGGTGGTTTGGAGGCAAACCTATCCAAACCCATCCAAACCAAAAACCCCCGCTTCCCTCCTTCCATTTGCGTTTTCAAGCGCCCCCTGGAGAAAAATATATATATATATATATATATATATGTCCAGCAGTGAACTTGATTCCCTTTAACACCAACAGGGGAAAATAAACAAAATATTCTTAAACAAATGAAAGCCTCTGATTGGTGGCTTAGATTGGCGGTAGTTCAGGCATGGCTTCCCATTTAACCCCTACAAAAGCCAGGGGTTGAATTCCAAATCCAAACCACCAATCCAAACTGCCAACTAAGGGCAAGCCGAAACTCAGAGTTGCCTGATGACTGAACCACATATAGGCTGACAATGCACGTTCATCCAATCCTGGTACTGCATCTATACAACTTAGCACACATGTTGAAACCATGCACAAATGCCAACGTTGGAGGTGCGCTCGGTGCTGAACAAATTGCAGCCAGCTTGAGTGGATCTTGAGACTATGGAGCGAGCCAATGAGCACGGCTTGATCGAGGACAACTCTCTCTCACACACATGCACTGAGCTGAGGGAACATCCGCCGGTTGCCCAGTGGCACTGGCAAGAACGAAATCCATGGAAGGCGATTCCGGTGAACTGTTTGTTCGCGGGGAACCTACTAAACAGGAAGGTTAAGAAGGTGGCAACCAGGGATGACAAGGACGGGCGAAATCAGTTCGCACGTAAGAAACCCTGGAAGGATTCTCCTGCAAATACCGACAATGGTTTCCCATGGTTTCTTAGGTGGTGCAGGAATCTTGTCCATCCACTTTGGAGAAAAAGGTCAAGATGCTCGAAGACTGAGAAACGATCACAAACCAAACTGAACCTGCGTTCAGCCAGTCTGGGCGTGTGTTGAAATACTGCGGACGAAATCCGTTCGCGCCAGCGAGGAGAAATCCTGGAACGATTTATGATTGCCCTCTGAATGGTTGTGGCTCAAAAAACTGGAATTCCAAAATGGGTTGCCCTGGTAAGTGGAATGGACCCAAACCCGCGGCTTGCCCCTCCGATCCTTTAATTTTGAGCCACACCCAAAGACCAACAAACGTTGTAACTTCTCCTAGTTTCTGAACTGCTGCGAACTGGCTCTCGCCCCTCCACTCGTCAGAGGGGTGCCCGCCCAACAACGGCGAACGTTTTGTTCTTTGGATCCCTTGAAACGGACCTAGGAAGGAACCCACTCGCACACATCAAGGCGGGTGATGATAAGCCGCGGACTTCTCCACCAGGTCGTCCGACAGGAAGGCCGGCACCTGAGGCTAGAGTCTCCGGTCTGTAGGGGGGCTGAGTAATTATTGGACAAACGAACTTCCTCGCGGATACGGAGGGAGCGGGTCCCGATATGGGGGGATTCCAACTTGGCGCCATTTCCCATGTACTTAGTCAAGTTGCATTTAGGGGGAATCCTCCCGTAATTTCTGGTTCCCCCCGTATCCTGAAATTAGAATAGCATTTGGGGCACTGACAGGTTAAAACCATGGCCATGGAGACATCATGTTCTTGTTCACCCTCTTGTACTACCCTTTGGATTGGTTCGGTTGCTTTCTGCTCCCCTGCTAAAAGTTTAACTTTTAGTGGTTTAATGGAAAAAAACATTAGTTGGCAAAAGTTCAAGTCCTAACATCCAAGCAAAATGCACCAAAGGATTGGTTCAAGGGAAAAAACAAAAACACTATTTTGAGTCAGCCGAGCGGGGTGGTTGTGAGTCTCCAAGATCCTGAAAGAAACGGGGCACCCCGAGCACTATGAATACACCTCTTATTTTGGGTTTGGGAAGAGTACATGTTTACCAAGTGAAAGAGGAGAGAGGCGCATCTGGCGGTATTTGGAAGACATCCAAGAAAGAGGCCTTGGGGAGGACCTCTGCCAAAAAGGTAGGTGAGGGGTTGATCCAATGGTGGCTCTTGGGGCCAAAAAAGATGCGGTGACACCGGCTGACATTCAAGGTCGAAGACTTCAAAAGGTGTCCATTGAAGCTGCCCGCCACTTTTGGAGGTTCCAAAAGGGAAAAGGAGAAAACTCGGTAACGCCAGAATTCTGAAAATTACCCCCGCAAAACTGGCCGAGCACTCGGTTCGCCTTGCCGATGGGTCAACCCTTTCTTCGCTCCCAAAAGGGAAATCGTCCGCATAAACCACCAGGGGTGAGGTCGTTGTAATTCACCCACAAACATGGCTCGGAAACCCTGCCGGACGCCCAAAGCGTCCGGCCCGCCTCTTTCTGCCAAATCTTCTGATCATCAACCTAGCGGCCATGCGCGGTCTCGCAAGCTACGCCTGAACACCCAGCTTTTGCAACAGAAAATCAGCAGTTGGCCGTGGGTCAAAACCCTGTACCCCTGGTGAACATCAAAATAGGTGGCAAATGGATGTTCATCCACCCCAAAATGAAACGAGAGGATACGCCCCATGGCCAGTTGGATCCAGCCACTGCAAAGCAAAAACATCAAGAGGTTGGAAGGTTGGCCCGATTTCTCTGGGCACATTTTCTTTGGGGAAGTCATGCGCAAATACCCCTGTCCTTGTTGAAGAACGCCTCGTTTCCTCTATTTTTTGAAGGGACGCTAAGAGGATAAGGCTATAACTTGGTTGACTTTGGAAGGGGAGCAAAAATTCTCATTTTTTAGCAGTTCAGTGGATTTGGATTTCCACCACTAAACCACAATAAGCAAAAATGTGTCAAATGTGTCCCAACAACAACCATGTTTCAGCTATCTGGGGAACAGCATTTCAGCCAATGGAACTATATCTAGTTTCATCTCAACCCCCCCAAAAAAGAGCCAATAGAAGTCCCCTAAGCAACAACAATGGGGTGTGTCTGTTTATTGAGGGTAAACCTTTCCCTTGGGTTTAAAAGGAAACCAAGAGGATAGCCTTCCGTCGAAAGACTTCTTGGAATGAGACCCAAAGCTAGCTCGGTCGAGGTCTTCTCGGAGGCAACCAGGGATAGACAAAATGTGTTGTGGTTTCAAACGTCTCTTGGGGACGTCAAAATGAGTGGCGTTGTTTCTTGTGTATAGGGAACTCCTTTTTGGTTGGGGGCCGGGGTATAGGAAAACCCAAAAAGAAAACCGTTGCCGTAAAGACAGGACACCCCTTACCGTGGCTTTCCTTGTAGGAATTGCAGCTGGCAGTTCCTAAGACCTCGAGACAAAGACAAATTCGCTGGGTGTCAAACCATCTCAGAGCCCCCATGGTTTGAGCACAAGGCTCCGTAACAAGACACGCCCAAACTGGCACGTGAGTCACTTGCTCAAAACCCGGTATTAAAATGGTCGACCCAGAACCATGAAAAGAATTAAGAAGGCGGCTGCAACTATTTCTGGCTGGGACTGCCCCTTACTAACCTTCATCTACCCGGGTTTTGATTGTGGCTCATGTGAAGCTGCGAAGGTTTTACGGCAAAGATCATTCGGACGCTCCGAATGAGGATAGCCAGGAGAACTCAACCTAAACCAAGGGAAAACCACTTTTACCATGGTTTCAGCATCAACCCATTCGGCTTTGGGCTTTGAGCCAAAGGAATGCCTAAAAGCGCGACACCGTTTTTTTGCATAGTACTGAGTGCTGCGCTGCTCTGTCCTGAGTGGATTGAAAAACTGATTGAACGACTGGGAATGAGAATATAAACTGAGCTCGACTAACAAAACATGTCCAAAACTGTCGGGAAACAAAGCATATCCCAGTATGCCAGGGTTTCATGCATCCCAACTGTTGAACCATTAGATCCATCCACTGTCGTGAAGTCAGAAAATCTCAGGCCCCGCTCTGTGAAAGTCTGTTCCCAAACTGGCCTTAAGTGGCAACCCGTACGCACGAAGAGCTGAGGAATGGCACTTTCTGGGTAACCCTCTCACGTTGCCCTGGCACCTGAAAGGGAGTCCCTCCAAGATTACTAGGTACTCTCCCGGTGGAAGGAGGGGTGCCTCCAAAAGGTCCAAATGGCTTCCCTCAACAATCCAAAAATAAATAGCCTCAAAGAAAGATGGGTGTCGACTAGATTTTTGGGTTTCCTTTTGGTTTCCCCTTGAAGCCACAAAAAAAAGGCGCCCAGTAAAAAAACAGGCCCAACTACACATCCAAATCTTCCCATCCGTCCATCGTGCAAGGGTTTTGGGCCTCCATCAGCACACTGAGCACCTGCGGGTAGTGCGAAGTGACCGCACCCGACGAATGTCGGGGTACACCAAATGAATTAGGGGAGCCGTGCTGTTTAGCTCCGATGATAGTCTACCTTGAATAGCATATCGCAAACAATGACTGGATGCCAAATGCGGAGTCTGGACATTTGAAGACTTGGCCCTGTCCTCTAGGTCCTCCAGTAGAGAGGCTAGAAGAAGGGCACCAACTGTAGGGGGAACCGAGAGAAGGGCACCTAGCTGGGGGACCTCGTCCTTATGTTCTCCCAAAATAAGCGCAGCATACGCCTAGGAAAGGGACTGAATGGCTCCTGGGTGTCGGAAAGGCTTGTTTCGCTTGTCTCCCAACGACTTTCTGGTGCTCCCCACAAAGCGGTGACTGGTTTGCAATGCGGCCGGGACCACGACCCAACTCCTGTTGTCGACCTTCTCATTGGTACAATCGCAAAACGCATTCGGCGCAGCCCCACTTCAAAAAAGCGGAGCCATTGCAAGGCACCCAATGTTTCCCCAGTCGAGCATGTAGATGGCAGTCCGACACTGGGTCTTCCTTCGGAGTCTCTTATCAAAGCCAAAGGCTTTTGGGACTGCTATTTTTGGGCATGCGGCGCTAAGTGTCAAAAACCCTGTAATTTTCCAGTGTTTTTAGGTCTTTCGTGCTAAGCATATGCGTTTCGCCTAGGTTTGTAGGGGGGAGGGTTTCCCCCGAACACGCAGGATCTGCATCCCCAGCATCATCGCATCCCTTGCATTTCCAGCATCCTCAGCATCTGGGAGATGAAAAACAGGAAAGTGCCAAGAAGGCCTTGTTGCACTTACAAAACAAATTGGGGCCTTGCTTTTATACCCTTTCGGGGGGTGGTTTAAAGAGCAGGCCCTAGTGTTCTTCTCCTGTCAAATGTGCAGCCCTGCGGTTGTTTGCATTCTCGTTAAGAGCCCCATGTCACCGAGGCAAAAAAACATCTTTTTCCTTTCTCAA
This sequence comes from Effrenium voratum, assembly GCA_963377175.1. Classification (NCBI taxonomy): domain Eukaryota; class Dinophyceae; order Suessiales; family Symbiodiniaceae; genus Effrenium; species Effrenium voratum. Next base: position 53,228 of record CAUJNA010003833.1, on the reverse strand, counting down.
ATTCCAGGCACCATCTTCCTTTTTCCTTTCCCCAAATTCAAGGCACCTCAGGGGCGTTGTTTGTTCTCGTTCCACGCGTTGAGACTCCCGTGTGCCCAAATTCAAAGTACTTTGCAGCCGACGTGAGAGGGGTGTTGCTTGTTCTCCTTCCAGGCGTTAAGAGACCCAGGCAAAAAGACGTCTTTTTCCTGACCAAACTTGAGGTACCCTGCAGCCGACGTCAGAGGGGCGTCGTTTGGTCTCTTTTCACTTGTTAAGAGCCCAATATGACCTAGCCAAAAAAACGTCTTTTCCCGGCCCCAAATTCGAGGCACCCTGCAGCCGACGTCAGGGGGGCGTTGTTTGCGTTCTGCTTCCACGCGCTAAGAGCCCCACTTGACCTATGCAAAAAAAGATCTTTTCCCCTACCCCAAATTCAAGGCACCCTGTAGCCGACGTCAGAGGGGTGTTGTTTGTTCTTCTTCCACGCGTCAAGAGCCCCACGTGACCTTGGCAAAAAACAACTTTTCCCTACCCCAAAATCGAAGCACCTTTCACCCGACGTCAGAGGGGCAAGGCGTTGTTTGCATTCGTTCTGCTTCCACGTGCTAAGAACCCCACGTGACCTAGGCAAAAAAAAGAGTCTTTTTCCTTACCCCAAATTTGAAGCACCCTGCAGCCGACGTCAGAGGGGTGCGAGCTGACTTTGTGCTGCCCTGGTCTGGCAATTGTCCCTTGAGCCAGTGCTGACTCCAAATTGATCAGCCCCAGTGTATTAATAGGGGACTGTCCACTGCGTCGGCGGATCGCGTAGCGATTTCAATATCACACTTCAAAGAACAAAAACGGCAAAAAAGCTCCAAAGGTTACACACGTTTTGGAGGTTTATTTTTTCAGGGTACCCCTTGGTTGCAAAGGGAAACCAAAAGGAAACCCACCAATTTGGGGGTGTCCGATTCCTTTTAAAAAAGGCACAAACACCACCAACTTCTACGCATCTATACGCCTTAGCCTGCCACCCGTTTCACGGCCGGAACCTGACATTCGGGAAATGGTCCCTTTAAAAGGAAAACGTTCCAAGCCAGGACCCCCCAAACGTCAGGTTCCATGCGAAAAGGGTGAGAGGGCAAGTGAGTCATCATCAAAACCTTATATTAAAAACAGATCTACCCAAATTTAAAAGTAAAAAATGATAAGAAAAAAAAAGGCGGCTGCACCCATTTGTGGTTGGGATTGTCCCTGAACCTTCATCTACCATCGCTTTTCCTCGCAAGCGGCTCCAGTGGGGTTTCCCTCGCGCTCGCCGCGCTCGGCGCCTCCAGGGCAGCCGAGAGCACCTCGGGCTTCTCCGCCGCGCTCAGCGCGGTGAGGGCCGTGCCCAAGAACTGCAGCGCGCGTTTTTTTTTTTGTTTGTCCTTTTTTTCTTTCTTGTTTTGTTTTTCCCCGGAAGGAAGGAAGTGGGGTAGGGTGGGTGTGTGTGTGTGTGTGTTTTTCCTTTGTTTTTTTGTCTCGAAAGGAAGTGGGGTAGAATGAGTGGGGTGGGGTTGGGTTTCAGGTTGACCAACAAAGTAGTCTCTATCTCACCTTCCCCCCCTTTAAGATACGAAACTCGGACAAAAAGAAGCTGCGCAACTTGCGCTGGGCACCTGGGCTGGGAACTGGACTCAAATCCCAGGCCTGGGATCCTTCGGAACTGCTTCCTCTCCCAAAGGGAACTGCCTGGATCGCGATCCAGTTGCTTTTTTTCTCCCCCATGCACTTTGCCCCAAAAACCGATCGCAACAGTGACTGAAAAAAGCGATAAAGCAACTTGGCTGTCTGGGAATTTGTTCAACCATTCTCTGGTACCTGGTCCAACCCGCGGCAACAAAAATGGCAATGGCTCAAAAACCGGACTTCCAAAATGGGTTGCCCGATCGGTACGTGGAATGGACCCAAAACCTGCCGCTTGCCCCTCCGATCGTTGAATTTTCAGCCACACCCAAATGCAGCGGTGGGCTCTTGCTGGGAACCGTTGGGCTTGGGCGTCCTTCGCGAGACTTCCAAGCACCTGAAGGTCCTCCAGAGAGGTTAGAAGAAGTTGGTACTCGATCTTTTTTCTGTAGAAGCTATTTTAGGGGAACCGCATCTCCCGTCCCAACCAAAAAGGGCGTTTCTGTGAAAGCTATTTTAGTAGGGGCACCGAATCTCCCAACCGAAAAAAAGAAAGGGGAGAGAAGGGCACCAATTGCTGGGGGACCTAGATGTACCTGCATGCCACTCAAGTGGAGATCAGTCTCAGCGAGCCTTTTTGGCGTGGATCGTGCATTTCCCTATGCTGTTTTTAGCCAGATTTCGCGAAAAAGTGGCTGCCTGTACCATGCACAAAAGCAAAACACCAACTCAGGAATCTAGCTTCCTGAGTGGACTTTTTCGCCAAAGCAGACTCTGAATTGTTTGTTTGCCACCAACAAACTGTCGCAAAACCCGCAAACACCACAAATCCAGGAACTTAGGAAGTCAGTCCTTTGGCACCGAACCCTCCCAAGCCCTTCCTAAAACCGAGCGTCCGCGCGAGATGGCCCTCCGCCACGGTGAGGCTGGAAAAAGAGAGATCGAATCGAGGCGCGGCTCGAGTGAAACGGATGTCACAGCTCCCTAGATAGCCAAGTGGAGGGTCATCCGTAATAGGGCCACGCGCTTGGGAAGGGTCTGAGCTTCAGGTTTAGGATTGGTTCAGGCTTGGTTTAGGGTTGGTTTAGGGCTGGTTTAGGGTTGGTTTGGGGTTGGTTTAGGGTTGGTTTAGGGTTGGTTTAGGATTGGTTCCGGCTTGGTTTGGGGTTGGTTTAGGATTGGTTTAGGCTTGGTTTGGGGTTGAAAAAGGAACCGCCTAGATATCCAAGGTGCGATCGCTCTTTTCTGTCACTGTTGCTGGTTGTTGGGGTAAGGTGCATGGGAAAAAATAATAATAAAACAACAGCAACTGGCGATCCAGGCTATTTGGATGCTCAACCATCTTTGCAAGAAGGTTGCCCGTATAGTACATAGGATGATACGGTTTAGGATGCTCAATCAACATAGTAAGTAGGTTGTATCCATGGTTTTACGGGGCAGATTGGACATCCAAGTACTGATTCAAATTCCAGGGTCTTGAAAGTTCAATTATTTATTTGTGGCAAACAGCCACTTAACGAAGACAACAAAACAAGGTTTAACATATTGAAATTTGGTTTTGGACAAGTCAGGCACTGCGGCTGGACACACTCGTACAGATTTGACTACAAAGCAACACCCTCTATCCACAGAAGGATGGCCCTAAGGTGTTCCTTTGACTTGCCTTAACACCAACCTGATATGGATCTCCAACAAAACACAGGCCCCAGACCAGGGATCCTTACATGAAAAACACCTGAACATTGCAACTTGTAAATTGCGGTTTCCCTTTATTTTGGTGGAAAAAGCCATGCTTCAAGTGGCAGAATGTATCTTTTAATGAGCCCTGTAGACAAATGAGCATCACTCGCAAAATGCGAGTTAGGCCATCCGCCCTGTATGGAACCTTCACGTAGCTCGCTTTGCCAAACCCCAGAGATATCACGTGCGCGGAGAGTCGCCGGAGAGACCCCGAGAGCCGCGACATGGAGACGCGTGGGTGGGAACATCCCATGCCATTCTCTGGGCTGCCCGTTGTCTGATCCCCCGCTAAAAGTGACTCACTTCTAGCGGTTTACATTCGGAAACTACCACTAAACACTAAAAGGATCCAAAAAGCGAAGTTGAACTAGATGGCTGGGAGCCACCAAGTCTTTACTCCATCGCATCGGGTTTAGCGATGGAACCAAACACCTCCAAAGGATCGTTCATACACTTAGCTTCGTGGGCTCCGCGAGGGCGAGTCGATGCCTCGTTTAGGCCATGGGTACATAGTGCGGAGCTTCGCTCTGGGCTTCGCTTATTTCCTATCACAGACCAGTGGTCGGGGAAAGGTCCTTTGCAGTTGACACCACCAAGCGGTTTGAACAACCTCCTTTTGGTTTCCCTTGGAAGGAGGCGGTGGTTGTGTCAACAACTTTTTGGCCAACGCCTCGCTTCAACTCCTGATGTTTCAAAGTTTGAGATTTGCTTGGCTTTTGCAATGCGCACCTGGAGGGTTGTCAAAACTAGCGACTCTTTTCGGTATCCCCTAGTATCCCCTATAAAAAGACAGTCTTGGGCAGCACCAGGGTCCCCAACGGAGCCACACGTTTGACAACCTGGTCAAGCAACAGGGCAAACAATGGCAACTCGGGCTGATTCACTGAAAGTCACAAACAACAAACTATACGTGCAAAACAAAAACATGAATGTGACTGTTTTGGGGTTTGGGGTCATTTGGGGGAAGGGGGGCGACAATATGATAAATAGGTCACACGCGCCCAGTCCTCAGCGCAAAAAGACAAGAACCCATCAACTATCTCTTCCGCGGCAAACCAAAACAAGAAACGTCCGCTTCTTGGGCCCTGCAACATGCGTGGCAAAATCCGCAACATGTCTCTGCGTGCGTGTGTGTGTGTGTCAAAATAAGGCCCAGGCCACTCCCCCCCCCCCGGCGCAAAAGACAAATAGTGGCAGTTCCTTTTACTTTCCCTTTGAACCCAACTTGAGAAGGGTGCCCTCAAAAAACATGGCATGTCACTGGGAACAAAGCTCTCCAAGGAAACACTTAGCGCACAGAAAAGCTGCTTGCCAACGCGGAATCTAGACCAAGCTGTCTCAAAACAGGGAACTTTTAGGGAAGGTTTAAGGAAGCCGAAAGGAAACACATCTTGAGTGTTGCCCATGTGTTTAAAAGACCTTTGACCCCGCCCCCCAAAGGGAAGTCAGTGCAGCCGTCCATCTTGCAGTGTTTTTGTTGGGACTGCGGCCTCTCGCAAAGGCGGAGTGCGGACCAGAGCGCGATCTCTGGATCACTCTCGCCTCCAAGAAAAGCGATCGAAGGAAAGCAGTACTTGGCTTGGCTGTCCAAATTGATCCCCTAAAAGCGACTAACCTTCGGGTAAAATTCGGAAACCCCCACCAAACCTATTAAAAGCCCCAAAACTCTTAAGGAACCGGATGTCTGGGGTTCCCACCAAGTTCAAGGCTTGGGAACCCAAGGTACTTGGACCGTCGACCCTTCACTCTCCAAAACCCATCCTCAAAGGGTAGACCCTCTGAAAATCCTTCGTTATCAGCCAGTGATTTCTTCGGATCATGCATGCTCCCCAAAAATGCGGGAGTCTTCCAACGGAACTTTCTATGTTTGTTTCGAATTCATGATCCGGGTGCAGGGATGTTTCCTGCTTCAGTGAGATGATGCATTTCAGTTAAACCTCTTTGAACAAACTCAAAGCGATCATTTGTCTTATTGAGCGCTACTGGGCGCCTACGCGCGGGGCCGAAAAGGGTTTCTGCAAAAGAGCCCTGGTAAATGGAAACATGGATTAAACCTGTGGTCCCATGGTGGTTTAATTTTGGCCCGTACCCGTTTGGCGCCTTAAGGCGTCGCAAGGGAAGGGGAAGACATCTTGTGGACTCCCTGGAGGCCCATGGAGCTGAATCCACACTTCGCCCGCCCTGCCTTGCAAACCTTCGCCGTCCTGCAGGGATGGCAAGCGGGCCTTGACTGCCTGCCTCCCAAAGAATATCGACCGAAACCTGTCCAAACGTTCTCCAGGCTTGTCTAGCAGGTGCTCATGAGCTTTGTCGCTGCCCATTTGAGGTTTAATCGCAAGAAAGGATCGCTGATAGATGCTCAAGCCTAAACTGGATTCGCGCTCGCTGCAAATCCCCTACCATCTACTGGTGCTATTCACCGCACACCGTGGAACCACACGAACACCCCGAGGGCTGAGTGCAAAATGGAGGCTTGGCTCATCCTCATCCATACATATAGGGAAACCCCTACAAAGGGAACCACCTTCGTTTAAGGGAAGGATGAACATCGCAACCTTCAGCGCTTGTGAATCACAGTTTGGAGGTCGAACGAGTGGATGGGCCCAAAACGGCTCCGAACTTGTTGTTTACCACCAAAATGGTCCAAACAAACATAATGTCCAGGAACTCAAGAAGTGAGTCTTCTCTGTGCATGCCTCACTGCCTCACCCTATTTTTTCAAAAATATACACCAAAGTTACGCTGTGGACTGTCAAAAAGGCCGCAGAAGAGGAACAAACTCGCGCTGGCAGACAATGAACTGAACGTTTGACAACTGGATCCACCCTGCGAATATATGCCTACATGTATATATATATATATATGCCTTTCCAGGTTGGCTTAAAGAGAAACCAAAAGAACACCCGCCATTTTTGGGTTGGATGGTTGCCTATGTTGGAGGAGTGTTACATCGTAATACAAAAAACAACAAAACCTGCAGGATCTTTCGTGGCCAGCTCACTCGCACTCTGGAATTACCCTCTTTCAAACAACCATGGGCGTGGCAAAGGGGTCCTTTCAAGATGATGGCAGTCCTCAAAAAAAAAACTCCGATCGTCCACTTCCATGATTGCTAGAAAAAGTGGCACCCTACTGGACATGGAAAAATGAGAGAGTCTGGGTTTGGAATAAACTGATTCCAGGGAGAATAAAGAAGCACTTTCGGAAACTGCAGGGGATTTATGCATTCTGTTTCCGCCGTGCAGAATTGGCGGCTCTTGCGCCACTTGTCTCTTGCAGAAGCGTTGGCCAGGTGACCTGTTGTCACTGATAAGAGCTTGCACCAGGCACCCATGAAGGTGCCCGCGAATTGCTGTTTGGGATCCCTAAATCTCACTTGGAGATCCACTTAACAGCCCATGCCAAAACTTGTCGGCGAGCTTTCTGAGGTTCCAGAAGCACAAGGCACTTGTGGTCGAGAATCTCACTCACTCAATCCCTCCTCTCACCCAGGAGCTGAAGCATGTACAAGAAGAAATTCAAGAAATCCAGGTACCTTACCCAGACTTAGGATCCAACCCTCCTGCAAGATCTGATGCTTGCTGGCTGAAAAAATGAATAACCAACAAATCTAAGATGCGACAACGTTGACCATTTGCTGGTAAACAATCAAATTCCGAAGCCACAGAAATCAGGAAGAATGCTTGATCCCCCCCTTCCCTGAGAAGCTAAGAACCCTTTCTGGGGCCACCCTTCGTTAAGAAACTTCTAAGAACCCTTTCCGGGGGAGAGGGGACTAAAAACAGGTCAACAGAGAAAAACGGTAAGATAAGTCCGGCAAAGGTACAAGCTCCAGGCTGCAAACGCATACATGTCGATGGTGTACTCGATCTCCCTCTTCCCCCCTCCGAACTGCGCGGAGGCGGATCCGAAAATCATCTGAGTGTCATAGACCTTGACTCCGGACGCAAGAAAGAGCCGGGTTTTTTGCTCATGGTATGGAAGCCTGAAAAAGCAAAGAGCAAAGAAACGCAAACAGGTGACAGCTCATCCACCGGGAAACGTGTACGTGCTTGCTCACCAGACACAAAGCGATGGAAACCCGCAAAATCAACCACAATCATAACGAAAAAGGCAAAATTTAAAGTAGACAGAAAACTAACAAAAACAAATCAATACATTCTACCACGATCACAGTCACCCCTCCGCTCTGAAGCAAAAACAAAAAGAAGTCCCCTGGAGAAGTCTCTATTAAATGGCCTGAGGATTTCATTGGACTTAACGAGAGCTTGTAAGAATGCTCCTGGTCCACGCGTCCTTGGGGGCAAAAATCAGTTTTCGGCGCGACACTTTTAGAAAATTGACAGTTTAAGGATTCCCCCGCGACCGCAGGGAGCGGGAAAAAAAATATGGGGTGGTTTGCTGACCCCAAGGTAGACTTTCCACCTGAAAGTGCCTGAGTTTGCTGGGGAAGCGGGGCAATTTCTGGGCAATGTGTCGTTCGTGGCAAAAAAAAAAAACCGCGAAGCATAAACATTGGACGTTCCCCTAGAATTTCCTGTCGGTATATTGTTTTCCGGGTATAGTATGGGTGTAAATGTTCGTTCAGGGCCTAAACGTGGACCACGTTTCTGGGTTGCTTTCTGCTCGCCTGCTGAAAGTTTGACATTTTAGTAGTTTAATGGAAACCCCTTAGGTGGCAAAGAGTTAACGTCCTAACATCAAGCAAAATGCACCAAAGGCTTCTGGGTGCTTCCTTGTTAAAATCTTCATAGCCGTCCAGGTGGTTCCCCAAATGCACTCGAGAAGCAATGATCATCCCGAAGAGGGTGGCGCCCACCCCAGCGATGATCTTATCAAAGACCAGGGAGCTTGGG
>CAUJNA010003833.1:0-40000 GCA_963377175.1 Effrenium voratum | reverse complement strand
TAGAAGAGTACCAACTCCAAAAACGACGAACCACCCATATTGACCCCGCATTTTCTAAACCTGTCCTCTAATAGGGTGGTCCCTCCAAGTGAAGGATTCCCACATTAAAAAAACAGCCCAATCAACCAGGGGTTTAACTTCATCCGGGTGCCCATTGACACGCCCCCCTTTCGTTTGCCTTTTTGCCAACCAAAAGGTTAGACAACCTGGCTTTAAAACAAGGCACCTGAAAGTTGAAAGCTGGATTCGCGGTTGCACGTTGCCAGGTTCCACCTTTCAACCTGTTGAGTAATTGGTTGTATGGGAACCCAGTTGAGTAATTTGTAAAAAGCTGGGTTCCCATGCAATCTGTTTGGAATCTACAAGGAAACCCAAAAGCCAGGCTTTCTTGGCCGACTTCTGATCGGGAAGGCCGCTCCGAGTTCACCCGAGCCGACTTCACTCGAAAACCCGAAGAGATTGCGGCGGGCCGCTGGTTCCGGTGGAAGAACCACAAGGTTCGCTTGGTGTCGAAGATAAAGGGCGTAGAGATGCCGAAGGTGATCAGCAGCCTGAAAAACTGAAAGGACTGCTGGAGAAGCTTTGGACACAACCCCCAGGAACAATGGGTGGTGTGGTTTGGAAGTCTCTAAAATCATTACCCTGAAAAGGGTTGGGCAGATTAAGTACGACTTACTCACAGAAAGTCAAGGACCTTGCGAGATCGACTTGCCTCAATGACTCAAGGTTGTTATAATCCAGGATTGAGGGTCTACGCAGCAGACAACATGCATGCTGCTTGGGGAGAATCCACTCATGCACCAGTTTGAAATCATGAGAACCCAGTGTTTGTTGGCATTTACAGGTTGGAATCATCATTCCAGGGATTCTGAGGTGGCGCGAACGGATTTCCTCCATCAGTAGTTGGAATACACAAAGCCACTGCAACATCCCCGGCAAGGAGCAAGGCACCACGTGCCGCTTCACAATGTCCAGAGCGCTAGAAGGCCTCCCCCAGGGAAACAAAGCGAAGTTGACGCCTAGTTTCAACAGCCTGGCGACGAAGGACTGGTCCTCGCAGTTTGGTCCCCATCATTTCTAAGTGTTGTTTGCAGCCAAGGAAACTGCGCGCGGAAAAAAAGGCCTCTGGCTCCTGGAAACGAAAGCATCTGCACATTCCCAAATCGAAAATGGGGGAGGGCCCGAGTACGGGACCTCCTAGATCCATCCTATCAGGGCCTAAAACAAATCGTATGGGTTGTGAATGGGCTGTAAGTTGTGGGGTTCTTTTCAAGCCAAACTCAGCCATGATGAAAGGAGCAAACCCATTTATCATTCAGCTTTGTACATTACATCTTGGCTGGAAGTAGCAAAATACGGTTGCTTTTGCCAGGTCAGTGGACAACAAAAAGGGAACCCAAAAAAGCAACAAAAAGGAGAGCTGATTCTGGAGAAGATATTATAACTAAACAAAATCGGAGTTTCAACCCCCGAAGTGTATCTCGTCCTTCCTTGTTGTTTTTTCCCAACCCCACAAAGGGGCTTGAGCCTGGTTTCGAACCTCCTTGTTTTACGTTCTTCCTTTGGGTTTCCCTTACCAACCCCACAAAGAGGGTTTCCCAGTTTTGAGCCACGCCAAAAAAAAAAAACGCGGTGTCTGGAGATTTCATGCCGCGCTCCGCGTGGTCATCCGAGGCGCATGGTGCCCAGGATGCCATAGACCTTCTTGATGAAGCCCAGTCGCAGCTCCGGCGGCAGGTTGGCGTCCTTGCAGGAGGGCTGCACCACCGCGAGGTCGTCCTGGGCCGGAGTTCGGAGGTTTTGGCCATGTGACTACAATCCCTTGGGCGTCCGCCCTCGGGGGGGAAGTTATTTTCATTTTTTATTTTTGTTTTTATTGGGGGGGGGGGGGCGGAACTTTTGTTGGTGAGTGAAAAAAAGGAAACCAAAATGCCATGGCATTTCTTAAAGGGGCGATCGGGTACTTGGACAGTGGTTAGTTTGCCTAGACATACTAGCCACTGAATACTCTGCCCCTTTAAGTTCGTCTTTTTTTGCGGGGGGGGGGGGGAAAAAGCCTCCCGTTGGCTAACTGGAAAAGAGGGAAACCAAAAGGACACCCATTATCTCACATCCGTAAACATCCCAACTTGTTATAGTATAAAGTTCAGGAACTCAGGAAGATATTTTTTGGGGGAGTCCCCCCCCCATTTTGAGACAACCCCATCTGAATCTGTGTCTGGTACGTGTTCTGGTTGATTCGGGCGTGTTTTGTCTTTGTTTCCAGAATAACTGGTGGGTGTGGGTGGGTATTTTCTCCTATACAACTATTGGGTATGCTTCGTGTGTTTACGTTTTTTTTCCTCAGATTGTTGGGCGATAGATTTCCCGACGTGGTGGGTAAGGCTGCTCCAATACTTTCTGCCCTCTTGGATACGGGTTCCAAGGCGACCTGGGCGGTAAGGACACCGCTAATTTCAATGAGTCGGAAGCCACGCCAAGCGTTGCCAGACGCTTGGTCTATTCACGTGGCAAGTCATTTTCCTACATTACAGGCCTGGATTCTGGGGTCCGGGTCGCATTCTTTCAAGTCGAGAAGATGCAACTCCCCACCTCAAGGACAAGCAACCCCAAGCCCACGACATCCTTTCAGTGAAACTTGGTCAACCTGACATTTTGACACATGGCCATGGATCAAAATCCAAATCGTACCCCCAGTGAACATCCCAATCCCCACTAAAACCCACAGCCACATGTTCTTTGGTCAGCACAAGGAAAAATCTCATCAGCCCCCATCCCTTGTGGTTTTCCCTTGCTGCAACTCCGGACGTCGAGCAAACGGACGTCGAGCACTGCGCCCGGTCCTTCGGGGGCTGGGCGTGCTGTGGCGCCCCGTATGCTGTGGGAACCGGAGATCCGTAGGGACCGCTCCCATGCGCTTGCCTCGAGGCTGCAAGAGAGCGAAGGGATTTTTGTGAACTAGAATAAGGCAGTCATGACGGGAAAATCAGACTCACCTTTATTCCGCCCCTAGCTCATGCACAAACCTGCTTCCCCCCGAAACAAACCGATCCCAGCTGCGGTCTTGTCGTCCAAAGGGGTGTCTTAGGCGTCCTTGAAAGGGGAAGATGTGGCTGCAGGGAGCGGATGTGCGACGGTGTGGGAGAAGTCAAATGGTGCGCAATTATCTAAGGTCTCTCTCTCTCTCTCTCTATTACATATATACATATATATATATATATATATATATTATTTTTAAACCTCTGCTTTTCTTAGCGGGTTGCTAGATCAACAGGTAACACGGGTCCTTTTTTTGCAGTGTCGCAGGCAAAGATCGAAGTTTCTCAGATTTCAGCAAAAAGGATCCAAAAGGGCTCAACCCTTAGCCCCAACCCACAGGCTGAACACTATGACGCCTGTAAGTCTCTCTCAGCTTCAAACCATGGCCCCCTCGTGAGAAGCTCCCACATACCCATGGGAATGTCAGTAAAAGACAAACCCATGGTAGTTTGACATTGGTATCAAACTGCTAGGTGTCACGTTTGTTTCCAGGAGAAAGCCATAACATCTAGTTCCAGGCCAGACGCCCATAGCCTTGTTCGCCATGGTAATCTGTGCCGGGTCCGTAGCAAGGGCCTGGCTGGTAGTGGCCTGGCTGGTAGTGGCCTGGCTGTGGGTCGGAGGGCGTCGCGATGACCCTGCCCTGCACGATCACTGGCTCTGCCATGGCTGATCCCGAGAAAGGCGCGCGACGGATCTCAGCCCAAAGGCGAAGGCCGTACGGACGTATCTCTCCTCGGAAGTTTCGGGGTGTCCAATGGTGAGTAACACGCATGCGAAAAGTGTTGGGCAACACCAACCACTCCATGTTCAAAGAAACATTTCGCCTTTGCCCTAAAAAAATAGGTGCTTCCACACTGTAGAACCCCAAAAAATGGACTGCTTTCCATTTCACGACCAGCCGCAAGAGTATGGGCTTCCCTTTGTGCAGGAAACGCCTGCATAGAAGCGTAAGCGCAGCGGGCGTCACTTGTGCGGAACTGCGCCTTCCCAACATGAAGAGAAAGCAGAGCTACCCAGGCACAGTTCTCTTATGTTGGCCGGATTTCCAACGCTATTATCTACTTGGGTGTTCGAGTCGCCAAGATAGCAAGTTGTCGGGAACCGTTCGGATATAGCCCAGTCATGAGCCCCCCGAAGTGAGGCTAAGCTTGTCACAAGGGCATACCCCAAGTAGCCATCACCACTAACTTGGCAAATCGAACATCCAACTGGTGTTTTGCATCCGGCCGTACTTTACTTTTGGAACAACCGGTGGAAAACAAAACAACTGCAAACTTGTTAGGGACGATGTTAAGACCCCAAAACAGAAAAACCAACTCAAGCTCAGGTTTGGTCGGGAAAGCTGTGTCAGCAGAGTCTGACCAACCCGATGGACTTCTCCAAGTGGTCGGTAACTTGTTTTGGACCACACCCAGCTTTTTGGCCGTGGGTCAAAAGCCCATACCCCCAGTGAACATCCCAATCCCCACTAAAATAGACTAAAATGGGCGGTGCACTACCCCAAAATGGGATCCCATTGGTTTTCACCCGCAGCCTTTTTGGATAGAGTTGTTGAAGTGTCTTTTTTTTGTCGGGCAAGTCCATAGATCCTTTTCACCCGTTGAACCCAGCCAGAATCCCGCAGGTGCATGTGCACTCACTGTGCGGAAAAGGAAAAAAAGGAAATCCGGGCTGCCCTCAGATCCCCTGCCAAAAAAAATGAACGTTTATTGGGTTGAATGGAAACCCAGCCACTAAACTAACCAAACACCTAAGAACTTGGTTCGAAGCCACCAAGAATTCCTGAGGGTCCAAGAACCCTGTGAAGAGGCAATCTGACTCGGTCTTGGCAACTTGCAAACAAAACAAAGAACAACACAACCAAACACAATGTTGCTTACGCGCGCACACACACACACATACATGGAGTCAATATTACAGGTGGTCCCTCCAAAAGTGGTCTGAATCCAAGCACTTAAAAGGGGACACCCCCCAATTATAATCAACCAGGAGTTTAACTTCATCCGTCAGATCCGCTGTTGTGGGTTGAGTGGAAACCCAACCAGCTTTTCCCAACTAAAACCAACTAAAAACCAAAATTGACCCGACCAGCTGGGAACCGCCAGGATACTGTCTCACAAACACACTCCATTGGACACCTCCATGTTGCTCGCGTGGGCCCCAAAATGACTATGAGTCACTTGTCCCGTTTCACTTGTAAAAGTCGGTTTTCTTGTTTGGTCTTCCAACCAATGGTCATCCCATGTTCATCGGACCTTGTGATCAACCCCCAAGTGGGCAAACTTCCATTTGCCTAAGCCCTTGAAAGAATATGAGAAAATATGTTCGCGAGTGAAATCGATTCGCTTCAAAACCAAGTGAAAATAAACAATATCTTCATTTCAGTAAATGAAAGTTGAACAGCCATACTTGGGCGCAAATAGAAAGTAAACAGAAGTAAATGGAAGCTGTTGTTCTGAAACAAACATTTTCTGGTTTGTCTATTTTAGTAGGGGAACCGAATCTCCCAACCAAACAAGTTGGGAGAGAAAGGGCACCAATTGCTGGGGGACCTAGTCTTGGGTTTCGCTTGGGTTTCACTTTGGGTTCCTTTTTGGTTTCCTTTGGGGTTGTTCAATGGAAGGCAACTCCGGTTTGGCACATGCCTTTGGGCTGATAACAGGACACCGAAAAAGTGGATCCTTTCGGCCTGCAGCGCCTCACAGAGCTCAGAACAACGCTGCCGCAGCCTCAATAGCAGTCGGAAAAAAACCAACGCGTCTTTTTTTTGAAATCGCCTTGGTCTGTGTCTTCCCTTTTTTTTGAGGGGAAACCACAAGCAAAAGCAAGTGTGGCTTTTGTTGAGGCTATCCATTTTCTGTGATCTTAAAGGGAAACCAAAGGAAAACCACCAACTTGGGTGATCCAACAGTCAAATAGACATTCCCACTTTGCAATCCGTAAGCGGGCAAATTGTCATCCATGTCCTGCTCGTTGGCCATGCGCCCCTTAAATAAACACAGGCAGCCATGTGTTCCTTTTGTCTTGAGAGGTTAAGTCGATCTGTGTGTTGATCTGTCGGCCGGTTGGTCTTTCGGAGCCTTTTTGCAAATTAACACGGGTGGCTAGGAGGGACTGGTTTCGCGATGAAGAGCAATGTGGCCTGTTAATTGTATAAGTCCAATGGCCGAGACAATGGCTGGAACAAGAATGTCAACTTGGTCTTCCAGTAGAGAGGTTAGAATAAGGGCACCCTTTTTTTCTGTAGCCCATTTTAGTAGGGGAACCCTCCCCCAAACAAGGGTAACAGGACACTATTGGGGGACCTAGATAAGGAAACCCCCAGCAGTCCTTGTCTGATATCCGGGATAAGAGTCCAGAATCTGCAATCCGTTCGCTGAAGGACATTGGCCTCTCAAAAAAAATACTCGTGACAAATGGGTGCGTGTGTTCTGAGGATTTTTGGAGTGGATTTCCTCAGGACACCAACACGAGCATCTGCTTCATTTTGTGTATATACATATGTTTTGTTTGGGGGGGTCTTTTTTTTGACACATACCAAAATGTTGAAACCCTAGCAGTTCAAGTCCACCCCCAGATCAGAATCCACTCCAAACAGTGGGTGGAAACGAGTCTGTCCAAATTTCAACCTTCGGATTCTTTAGATGGCTGTCTTTTTTGAAAGTACTAATTGTTTGGTGGTTTTATAAATTAGCTACGCCTGAAACAAAGACAAGGGTGCTGATCTTGGTACGTAGCCACTAAATTGGAACCATCGACTACAACCCCAGTCGTGTTCTTATTTGTCGTGTGACCTGGCATGGGCCTGTGGCCACTGTGGTAAACATCCGATCGCGAAAAGTAGCCTGTTGGAATCACGGAAACTCGGAGACTCTTCTATGGGGACATGCCCGAAGAAATCAACGAGAGTGAGTTCATCCCCATTTCCAATTTACATGTTGCCCCGAGGCATTCCTTTCGTACCATGCCCAAATTTAGAAGAGCGGAGCAACAGTTAGCAACCAACTAGAGTGAGCAACAATCAGCAGTTACCCAACCAACAATAACTAGGTCCTCCAGTAGAGAGGTTAGAATAAGTTGGTACCCGATGTTTGTTTCTGTAGTCTATTTTAGTAGGGGAACCCTCCCACAAGCAAGTTGGTAAAAGGTAGTGCCCTACTGGGAGACCCAAATCAGTTCGCGCGCACGTACAAATTTCGGTGGGATGCCATTGAGCGTTGATTGTTCCTCGGATCCAAAAACTGTCCGGCGACCTCCAAAGAGAAAGGGCGACGATAGGATCGGGCGACAGCTTTATGATCCCATTGCTCGATTCGTTTGCAGATGCGGTGATTTGGTCAAAGAAATCGCAAAACACATTGCCTTAGGTTCACTTCCGTGGATGGGCCCAACAAAGCATAAAAAACCCAGGAACTCAGGCCGTATTAATGAGACCCTCCAAAACGATAAACGCAATTGGCCCCGGAATCATCCACTTGGCTGATCTCAAACCGAAGCCGGCCACCAAGCTGTCCACTAACTAGAGAGGCTAGAATAAGTCGGTGCCCGATTTTTTTTCCGTATTCCATTTTAGTAGGGGAACCAAATCTCCCAACCAAAAAAGTTGGGTGAGAAAGGTTGCACCAATTACTGGACCTAGAAACCCTGCCTCGCTCCTCAAAAAGCTCCGTGGCAACCAGCTGATCGCGGGCCAGGCGCTCAAACCTCGCCCTGTTCCTCAGGGCTCAGCTGCTGCTTGTCCAGCTGCAGCTGCTGGGCGAGCGAGCCCATCTCTTCGGACCAAAAATCCGAAAAACCCATGGAACCCAAAGCAAAGACCAAAACCCATGGACCAAAACCAAAGACCAAAACCAAAAACCAAAACCCATGGACACAAATCAAAAAACAAAAAACAAAAACAGCGGAATAAATTCTGAGCCCCATCCGCGGATCCGAGCACGCGACGTGGCCGGCAGCTTTGCCCGGGCAGGCGGCCTCGGAGTTGGTTCCTTTCGTGTGTCTTGTAGGGATCCCCTGGCAATTGCGTGGCGTATCAACCAGTATCCATAGGCTAGGTCCTCCAGTAGAGAGGTTAGAATAAGTTGGTACCCGATTTTTTTCTGTAGTCTATTTTACTAGGGGAACCCTCCCAACCAAAAAAGTTGGGAGAGAAGGGCACTACTGGGGGACCTAGCAGGGCTTCGTCCGTCCCACATGGTGCAGGATTTGGGTTTGTTTGTTTTTTGAGGGTACCCTTTTTAGGTTGGTTTTAAGGCAAAAAAGAGGACACCAGCCATTTTGGGGGTGCCCCATTTTAAGACAAAGCCTTCTGGGCAAAGCCCATTATGCATGTTCTTCCTGAAGGACACGGAACATTAGCGAGTTTGGTTGTTGTACATCTCCCTCCCAAATGAGCGTCCTTGCCTTCAGAGGAAGAAGGGGGTCCCCCAATTCCTCCTAGTCAAGGGGAATGAAAGCATAAATTGGAACTCCTGGTGCTAAATTGGCGTCAAAAAGCATGACAAGAACCGGGAGTCCAAAAAAATATATATTCCCAAACACACGCTCCTTGTCTGAGGCTTCCAAGAAATAGGGACCTCAACAAAGTGTGATGTTTCACAAGGTGTTCTTCAAGCAAAAACTGAACTCTCACTTCTTTTGTTTTACGTTGGCCGTTTTGGGCAAAGTGTCCTAGAATTCCGTGTGCCTTCTAAACGGGTACTTTGACCCTGCTTAACCCGCCCATAGAGCCATCCTCAAGGCACCCTCTGGCCGGAACCAGTCTAAACCCACACGTCCCGTTCTGGCCCCGCGGAATCGCGGAAAAACTCAAAGGAGTTCTGTCCTTATTGGGACAGAACACCCATGGACTCTTGTAACAGGCCAATTGAATATCGCTGTTCGGGCAGCGGCTTTCCCACGAGTCTAAAAAGATGCATGTGCTGTTGCTTTCCCGTCCTTGAAGCCTTGGTCCGAAACCGACGCGTGAAGTTGCCTACCATTGTTTTACAATGAATAGGAGCGCTCCGAACATGCAAAGCGACATGTGACCCAGCTAGACCCTTTAGATCGCTCACACGGTTGTCGTATCGAAGCGGGCTGGCTTCTTGCTGCCCTTCAACACAGACCAAAGAGCGGGCAACCATTCTTACATGGACAGTCCCACCCACTTCCAATATGCTTTACTTTGCTTCGAATGTGAGTCACCAACAAATGACCTACTTACCAGGACTCCATTATCCGAAAACCCCCAAGAAGGACTTGATTGACCAAGAGTTCTTTCACCAAAACAGGTCCGGTACCTACCTGAGGCAAGAAAGTGGGGAGCGCCCCTTTGGCGCCGGGCGGCTCCTTGTGCTGCGGAGACTGGACCTGTCGCAAAGACGCGAGGAACAACATCCCACTGCGGTCAAAATTGGCTTGGGAAACTTCCATCTGCTTAAGCCCCCGGGCAAAAAACATATTTCCAGTAGTGATAGATTCCCTTTAAAACCAACAGGGGGAAGAAACAAAAAATAAACAAATGGAGGGAAAGTTAGTAGGCCTCAACTAGGTACACTCTACGAAGAGATTCCTATGAGCCAAGGTCGAAATGGGCCAGGTTTCCGTAAGTGGACATTTTTATACCAATTCAGGTTCGTCCGTTTTATTTTTTGGTCGCAAATTTGGGGTTCCTCCCCCCTGTCCCTCCCAAATGGACCATGGAATACAAAAGACATTGACCGAACTTCTTTATGCCTCGTACCTGACGGAGGTGGAGAGGCCCCAGTTCCATCGAGTCTTTCCCGCAGCACAAATTAAATTTCAGAGGTCACCACCCCATTCCATCTTGGGGGGGAGATTCCCATGCAAACGAGCTGGACCGTTGTTTAGCCCGTGTCAATGAATGCAGCCGTACCCTGTACGCTCCACCTACTAAGGCAGCTAACAGTGGGTCCAACATATATACACGGTTGTGTCTGAAGATAGGGGAAATCTGCCAAATGACGATTTGCTTCTGGCTTCACTTTGAAACCTCCCAAAACGGGGACACCCCCAGCACCTCTTGGAAGCCTGCCTTGAACATATAGACCACAACTGGGCTTTCCCACTGCATCAAGGATGCATCCAACAAAAAGTGACGGGCTCGACAAAGCCGACCACAAGCAATGCAGGGGCCACTGGTTTCCCCAAATCAAAAGCTGATCAATTTACTCGTGGTTTCCATGGCAACGTTCGAATTCCACTTTTGGAGGATCCACACCACCCACTCCATCCTACCCCACCCCACCGCACCCCACAAAAAGGGAAATGGCTCGGAAACCACAAGTATTCGCCGGGCCTCGATCAGAATGCCCTGGCAAAGCGCGTCGCAGGCATAACGTACCTCGAGAGATCCGCACAGGGCACCCCTAGCGGTTCTTCGAACTCAAAAGGAAGCAGCGACCTTTCTGGGGGGTCCGATTCTTATTGTAAAACACGTATTTAAGAATTGAGTCTTCCCTAAAGTAAAGCTCAACACATACATAATTTCAAAACCAAAACACGCAGCTACATAGGCTGGAACTGCTTGTGCAAACCTACTTTGCCCACTTTTGACCCAAAGCATATGTTGGGAACCCGGCCCTCTGCGAGTACAATTGCCTTTTGGTGATATCAAAGTAATCGACTTAGGGCACAAAGCAAGTAGCTTTGGCTACTGTCTCCCATCACAAACAACATTTCATTTGCTGGAGCTGACAAGCTAAAGAAGTAGCTCCTAATAAGCATCGCATTCTACTGTGCTCAAGTTTTGCCATGCCTGGCGGAGGTCCTTTCGTGTTCGACAGATGTTTCAGTCTGCCCTGTAAATCGACTGGTAGGTTGCCACACAGGACGGTCCTTATCCGCTGGTGCCCAAGTGACATAGAATTTGGCCATGGGTCAAAACCCCGTACCCTCAGATCCCAATCCCCACTAAAATAGACTAAACTGGGTGGTGCACCTACCCCAAAATGGTACCATTGGTTTTGACCCACGGCCATTTCGTAGTGGTAGTCTTTGATAAGCGCAATGTGGTTCCTTGTCAGACCGTGGATCTTGACCATCCCTCACATAGCCTGGGCTGTTCAACATGGAGAGGACAATCCTATTCCATGATTCCAGAATTCCAATAGTTTTGCTTTGGACGGCCAACGCCGGCCATACGAAGGAGTACAGCATGGGCTAGTGGGCCGCAGGCCGCAGGCCCATAACGAACTACTCTTAGTTAGCCGATGTTCCTGCAACAAGGGATCCCATGTGTGAGGCCTTCAACCATGCACGTTCTACAATCCGTCATGAATGCAACCATCCCATGAACGCAACCATACCCCCCCTCCCCCCCCGCCACAACAGCCCTCCCCTCTGACACTCTGCCAAATCGCTTTTGCTGCAAAACTTGCAATTTGTGCACTGGCGACCTGTGACGTTACCAGCAACTAGCAGGATGTGAGGGGGCTCAGGGTTCAGGGCGCGCCAATGAAGCAGAATCATATTCCCGGTACACAGTCGCAGCATTGGAAGAAAGACCAGAGCATTTGCCCCTCCCAGGTCCCTCTCATTCGTTCTTCTGAAACACTGTGACAAAAACCTGCAGCGGTTGATTAATGGCTTGTCAACCAGTCTTCATTTGCTTCACCCATCCCAAATGGTGCAGGATGTGGGTTTTGGTTTTTGAGGGGTACCCTGTTTGGGTTGGCTTTCAAGGCAAACCAGCGGAAACACTACCACTCGCGCCAGCGCTGCCATTTTTCCGCCGCCTGAAAGCATGCCTCGGGTGTCCAAGGTGTCAATGAATTGCTCAGTTGCTTTTGTCGGACCTGGATTAAAACAAAAAAAGACTCACCTTTTGGAACCTTAACATATGGACCGCATCAGGGAATTGGTCAAAAAATCGGCCGACTCACTTTGGGCAAGTAAGATTGTCCTCCCCCCTCCTTCTGGATGATCCTAACCCCCTAGCGGTCATGGCAAACAAAAAGGGGGCACTCTTTGCTGGTTGATTGAGTTTTTTGTCCAAACAAAAGGAGCAAGCGGGAAACAAACAGGAGACACTTGGCAGGAAAATTGGGCATTAGGGGGCTCTTGATTGAGAATAGTCACTCATGTGACTCATAGGGGTATGAGTCAAAATAGTTTTAAAGGTGCCTTTCCTTGAAACCAATTTGAACATAAACCCCATACGTGGGTCGTCAAAGTGATTGAGCACCTTACCTTTGCCTAATGGCTCCAACTGGTCTTAGATCATGGCATTACCCAGAGGGTCCAGCTACGTTCTTGATGGCTTTTGAGGATAAAAAGGGGTCAACCTAGCTCCTTGGAGGCGGCTCCTCGGACCCTGCTTGAAAGTTGTGTGGGTTTTGTCACAACATCATATGTTCGACACAAACGCCTCCACAACTGTTTTTCTTTTTCATCAGAAGGAGATCCTAAATTCAAGATTCTTGCTCATCAGAGGGTCTCCGGCCATCCCTCTCCTGGTCCATTCCTAGGTTCTTCAGGCACTCAGTGGGAGTAGTTGATGAATTCGCTGAACTTGAAAAACACGAAACAGGGCTGCAAGTGCGGCGCTTTCTCGCTTTTTGCAGGATAAGTCTACCGTCTTGGGAACTTAGGACCCCCCCCCCACCCCCACAAAAAAAGAAGAAGGATAAGCCAAGGATAGATAAGCCAAGGATAGATAAGCCAAGGATAAGTCCTCAATCAGAGTCTGAAATCTGTATCCTTGAGGCGCTTGTGTGAGCTTGAATTCACTTAGCGGGGAGCTTGTTAAAATGGCGGGGCCCCCAACCGGCAAAACTATGGATTTTTGGGGACCCCTATGAGAAATACCCAAAGGGTGTACGCCAGAATAAAAAACTTGATTCCCTGGCCCAGAAAGAGGATCATGAAACTGGCATGGGCAGGTGCCGTCCACTTTGACACAGCTATATGGCTCATCTGCGGGAAATGGACACATGCGAACATCTGCGGTGTTTTGGTGGTTTAATTTTGATCCACAGTCATATCAGACCTGCACAAAATTGTCAGTGTGGGTTCAGTCAACTATTTGGGCCACAGGCACGTCTCCATGTTCTGCTCGAAAGCTCCTGACCCACACATTTCTTGGTACTTCACGTGCAATCCAAAAAACAATTCCTTTGTAGAGGCCGTTGGAACGGCGTTCAATTGAAACCGCGGTTTTTGGTACAAAATCCCATCCGAATTGGGTGCCGTTGCCCCCTCTGCAAAAAAGAAAAAAACCTAACTTTTTGTGGGTTCGATTAATGGAACACAGTTGTGTTTTCAAAAAGTTCAAGTCTAAAGATCCAAGCCAATACCAATCAAGCCCTCCATTTAAGTCTCCTGGAAAAAATGTAATATTTCCAATAGTGATAGATTCTCTTTAAAACCAACAGGTGAAAATCATAATAACAAAATGATAATATTCTAAACCAAATTGAAGAAGCAGAACGGTGAGCTGCCGAGCTGCCGAGTTGCCCCGAGCAAGTCATCTGCGAAGTTGGTAGCCGCGATACAGCACTTCTCCTGGCCAGCAACCGGGAACTGCTGGCACCGCTCGCACACGCGCGCGGCTACTCATGCAGCCTTTGGGTTTCGCCTTTCATGCCGGCGAAGCTGGAACTTCTACAGGAAACTTGTCAAATACCCTTCAAAGATAAGGGCTTGCTGTAGAATTTCCGGTATCTGCTGTTCTTAGTCTCTACAATCAACACCTCAAGCCCGCACGCATCTCATAGACTTTGTGACTACCTCAAAGCACTACAAACAAACAAGGTCCCCAAGTTGTGAACACCCCACACTTGCTGTCAACACGTCTTGCTTCGCCCTACCGTGCACAGCCACGCGCCTTCGGGGGGAACCCATTGGATGGCAATTTCACAGGGACCCAAAGAACATATTGCTACTTTGGGGCATACCCAAGTCAGTCCTTTTGCTTTGAGGCGGACCTTTGGAGGGGTCCAAGTGGCCTTGTCAGGGCTCCTTTCACTTTGAGACGAGACCAAGCAAACGCAGGCTCCGTCACTGCGTCAGCTCAGGCCATCTTCTAGACCGTTGTCATTCACTTTAGATGAGCTCCGTGGATTGGTGTATCGCAAGACAACGACCCACATATTATGGCCAAACTCCTTCTGTAGTACATGGTGGGGATATGTGGGCATCTAGATCTAGATATAAAATGCCGGCTGACGGCGATTCCTATCAAGCCCGAACAAGCGAATTGGTTTCACACCGCCAAGCGAATTGTGCTCTCATCTTAGCAGGTCTGCAAATCAGTGCTGGTGCTTTTTGGCACGGGGCAAAACGACCACAAGACCTCACAACACCTCTCGTGTGGTACTGGAGAACCCGTCTTGGGGGTCTCTGCGTGTTTGTAAATAGGGGAAGCTCCCTTTGGTTTCCGTTTAAAAGCAACCCAAGAAGGTTTCCTCCAAAAAGGACACACCCGCTTTTCCAACGTTCCAAAGGTTCGTTCCAACAACACACACCGCACACCCCAAGAGCGGCGCGCTCAGCTTCCGGAGAAACCTCTCCTCATGATTAGGCCTAGGCCCAGTTATAGAATGTATATTCTATTGGTTGCTTCCCTTTGAGTTCCTGGTAAAATGTAAAATGTATCCTGAGTCTAACCCAGTCCTGAGATGTAAACCAGGATGGTGCCGTAGAGCGCATCTCCACCGGCGGAGAGCGTGAGAAACAGGACCAGGCAGCAGAGGAAGATGGGTCCTTCGGCTTAACCCGAACTCTGCGGAGCCAAGAGAAACGACCCTTTGATCCAAGAGGGGAAACAACCACACCAAAATTTCCGGGGCTCATAGGCAAGTGGAGGAATATGATGACCATGATGCCTATACCTCAAGTTCCGGTGGGGGCTGGTGTGGTGGAAACCCTCCCAGCATCCCGAAGATCCTCAGGACTATTCTGGCTGTTCATTCGTATTCCTGGGCTCCCCTAACCGTTAGGCCTCGAAAAGACCAGCCCATAGGTTTGGAAAAAAAGATGGGTTTCCGGGCAAATGGTTTACAAAACCCATCTTAACCAGTAGCTTGCCCAGCCATTGACCAAGCCAATCAACCGGTCAAAAGGCCACCTATGCACCTGGACAGGACTCATCGGGGACGAACAAATTTGCAGCGCGAGATCCTTCTTCGGCTCCAAGAAAAGCAAGGGCTTCAATAGTACATGTGGGGCTTGATCCAAAGGTCCTTTGCATGGGGTGACCATTGGGGCGAACCCAGTAAAGCAATGATGTTTCCCAAGTTGGAAGCAACATTGAGAGAGTTCCCTACCCTCAAGTCAGTAAGGTTCGCTTTGGGCATGGATTTGTTTAAAAAAAGAGGACCTAGGGACCCAATTAAACACCACCGCTTTCTTGTCTGGTCTGGCAACCCCATGAAACGGCAGGCCAAACCAAACTACATCTTTTCTAACTCGACAACTGGCTTGCCGGGACCGCCGAGACCCCTAATCAAACTGTTGAGGAGGCCGCGCCCAGGTCAGCTAGCACTACAGAAAGTGATCCACAGTGCTATTCTCCACTTGTGGTGGAATTGCAGGGGATTCTTGCGATGTCAATCGTATCGTGTTCCACAAAATCAAAGCTATAAAACCATAAATGCAATAAACAAAAGCGTTTTCAAATGGCGGCACAACCCTTTCAAAGGAGACATGCTGAACTCAAGTCCCTCGTCGGATCCTTAGACCCTGAGAACATAGACAGGTTCCGCCGAGACTTGCTCACCGTGACACAAATAACAATTTGTTGTGAATGACTTCACCTCTCAATTTCCAAGCAGGGCTCCCTGCTAAAGTGGGAACGAGCCGTGTGACAACCCTGCACTGGGCTCCGGCAAGCAGAGCATGTAACTTGCCATGTCCCTGGCTCCTGGTTAGTTGGAAATCAATCCCACAAAATTGACATTGTTGTTGTCGTTTGATTTGAAAGGGAACTCCCCCCACCAAACCCTATCTGACGTCTGGAGTGGATTGGTCAGAAAAAGTCCAAAGATTTTGTTTACCACTAACATGGTTTACGTAGGAGCTCGGGGAGTGAGCTATTTGGTTGCCGTTGACCCCTCTGCAGCAAGTTTAACTGTTTGTGGGTCCAACACGGGAAACAACTCACGCAATTTCAACCGAAAAGCTGAAGTCCAAAGATCTAAGACCAGAAAGCCACTAAGAATGAACAGAATGAACCCAACAGAACCCCGAAAAAAAAAGCCGGGAAACAAACAACCTGCCAGCCGAGCGATCCAAGCGCGCACTTAAAAAAAGAGAAAAACAAAAGAAGAAAAAACGCGACTCGACTACTCGAGCGCTCGCCGGTCGCCTGTGCTCCAGAGCGCCACCCCCGCCACATTCAACGGCGCCCGGAAGGCGCCGTCCGGCTCCGTGTGCCACCTGCGAACTGCGAGGCATGGATTTGGGTCTCCAGTAGCGCGCTCGTTTTTGGGGCAAAGCGCGATTTTGTGCTAAATCCAAGTCATGCCCCTTACAGCCCCTTCCATAGGTCCTTTTAGTAGAGAGGTGAGAATAAGGGTACCAACTTTTTCTCTGTAGTCGGTTTTAGCAGGGGAACCTTGCCCCCAAAAAGGGGAGAGAAGGGCACTTCTGGGAGACCTAGGGGCGGCTACGCTTCCGTTTGCTTTTGTTTGTCCCCTGGAAAAAAAGAGCGCCAGCAGTGAAATCGATTCCCTTTAAACAGACACATGGGGAAAATATATAACATAGTCATTGCAGCATTGTTTTTGGCCCAACAGGTACTTCCGAAGAAGATATGTATAATTGTTCAGCATTGTTTTGGTGACTGGTGATTGAAATGTTGGGTCATTGGTACTTTTGGTGACTGGGTATTCGTTGGGTGCGGTTGCTCTCTTGTATTGCCCAGCAGCTACTCACTTCCCAACGAGATTGGCCCAATCAAATCCAAACAAATTTGTTGTTGTGGCGTTGGAGCAGCGGCCGAATGTGCACAAAACGTGAAGCCAGCCAGCGGCCTGCCAATCTAAACTGTTTTGGCACGAACATGGTCCACACCCAAAAGGACAAGTGGGTGTTTCGTTAGTTTGAATCGGTTCCCTTTTTGTAGTGGTGTTCAAGGGAAGCAAACGGAAAACAAAGCCATTTTATGAGGCCGACGCTTCTTTAATGTTGAGACACGCCTTTTCGGGAGGTCCCGCTGGTGGCTTGCCCCGGGTGTCCGAAGCTCGAAGTCTCGGGGATATTCGGCTTTTTCTGAAATGCCCTTTCTCCATTTGTTGAAGTCCACTGGAAAAACAAAAACATCCAGTAGCGACACATACCCGAACAGGGGAAAATAAAACATATTCAATTCAGCAAATGGAAGCGTATATTCTGAAACAAGCAATCCACAATGCAACCTTAAAACCCCAAATGATTAAACTCAGTTGCCGCTTAGGACCCAGGAATAAAAGATGATCACCTTTTGGGGCATGACTCAATGACTTGTGATTACCTTGTCAGAAAGTTTCTAGGCCACTCCTTGCTAAGTTGGCCAGCGTGCTCGCTTTTACTCCAGTAAAAAGGCCATGATCCTGCATTGTCCTTGGCATTGTTCCTATCAGCCTTCAGTTTGAGTTCCAAAAGGCGCCACTGTGCGACGAGCCATGAGGCCATTTCGTGGGCAACACAACCTTCAGAGATAGAGCGTTGAAATACACTACGACCTTTGCATAATCATACGTTTTTTGTCAAAACTTCCTACAAACACTTACAAGGTTGTGTTTCAAAAGGTTGTGTTTCAAAACTTCGTACACTAGCAAAATCACCTCCCCACTAGGAATTGTGCCTACCACCCAACCATACACTTTAAATTCGAGAGCTGGAGGCTGTCGGAATGCGCTGGTTCACACATGTTGACCTTTCTATTTTTTTTTGGGACTGTTGCTAGTGATGCTAGTATGTCATTTGGACTGGTATGCTACTTGTGTTAGTTTGCTTGGTAAACCAAACGGCAAAGAGCAGTGTTGCATCTTCAAGGACACAGAACCGTTCAAACTTCCGCGCCAGTGTTTCATGTGTTGAACATATACTCCTAGTCTGCATACATATATCTGGTATTCACACTTCGCATACCAGTAAGGCTGGCAGAGCCGCGGGCAGCAGTTTCAAATCTTAGAGCAAACCAATCACCCTCCTGTCCGCTACCATGGCACCTGACTGAGGGGTCCTAGAAGACCAATCTTTCTCTTAACATGGACAAATTATCTGGTGGCTTCCGTGTTAGTTGGTGGTAGACTGGGCTGTCCTCAGATCCCCGGCTAAAAGTTTAATTTTTAGCAGGTTCAATGAAAAAGCTAAAAAGCGAAGGAACCGGATGGATGGGAGCCACCAATTAGAGTGATGCTGAATTTTGGCGCCCCGGTTTTCTCCGGCGCCTGAAATGGATCCAGGTCGCAAACTGGATCAGGAAGCTGACCTGGGAGTAACTGAAGATTGGCCTTTTTTGGTGTGTGTGTGTGTCCTTTTTTTAGGTTGGACCCCTCAAATTGGCACAATTAGGATCGTTGGGTTTAAGTGTTCATTGGCTCTGTTCCATTGCAGTAAGTAAAAGAGAACCAGTTGATACAAGCATATTTTTATTGGCATCCTTTAGTCACGTCAGTTGATTTCCGTTTGGCTTCCCTTGAGCACCAAAAGAAGGGCACCCTCAAACAGGTAGACCCCTACATGTCCTAGACTTTTACACAGTCCCATCGGCCCGCTTTCATTTTTTGTTTCAAAGGAAGGTTTCCCGTACCCTCCCACCAGCTAACATGGAAGTGCACAGACCCCTATAGAAAGACTACTTTCCTCTTGGAAAGGGCCTTTTTGCACCTCCATGTTAGTTGGTGGGAGGGTAGCTCTTCCTGATCAATGTGCTTTCAAGGCCTTATGAGCCTAGGTCCTCCAGTAGAGAGGTTAAAATAAGGGTACCAACTTTTTTTCTGTAGTCTATTTTAGTAGGGGAACCCTCCCAACCAACAAAAGGGGTAGAGAAGGGCACTACTGGGACACCATGCCTCATGGCCAAAATTTGACTCGCGTTCCGGGTGCTAACATGGGAATAGCTACGTAAATAGGGGAACCCGTCTGAGATGGTGGTTTCAATTGGAGAAATAAACAAGTGAGACCGATCCTTCAATTGCCCGCCCGGGCAGTGGATGAAGTCGACGTCACCCATTCTCAAGCGAGAAAAATCAATCCGCACAAGGCAACTAGCCCAGAAATGGAAACAAAACGGGAAATAGAAACCCAAAAGTGTCGGGCCCGAATGCACTGACAAATGACTCTGATCGTAACTACGCTCGCCGCGTTTGACGATTCCCAAGTGACCACCAGCTCGATTACTCGTCACTTGGGATGGAACCGCTGACTTGGGTCACAGTCTGGCTGACTTGGCATGCCCTCACTAGCTCTTACGCGCCACATACACATACACACACATACACATACACATACGCGCCACGAACGCATACGCATACAAATATACACATGCACATACACTCATACGCATACACATACACATTCATGCCACTGCCAACCCCGGCCGCAGTCCGCCATCCGTCCGCTTGGGGCCCCAAGCGCAGTCGAAAATGACCGTGGCAGCGATGAGCTCTACGAACTGGTACTTCAAGGTGCCCAACATAACGATGGCGAAGGCGACCTCGTTTCGGCCCCTCGATCGCTAGGTTCCTCCCTCAGGCACTCGTGGGACCTGGATCTGATTCTCCGCAAGGGAAACCAGTCATTGCTTTCCAAATTCAAGAACACCCCTGCGCATTGGTTGATTGAGGATTGACAAAGGAACCAAAATGAAGACGCGAAGGGTATCCACCCCTTTCAAGTGCGGCACAAAATGTAGCCAAGGCGCGAATGGGGCGCTAGTTGTCGACACGGCGTTTAGACAATGCCCAGTTCTAACTCATATTGGTTTTCTCAGCTTGCGACTCGCCTTTTGCAGTTTACAAACCCCTTTGGACTCATAACAAGACTTGTTCAACTGTTTGGTATAATATGTGCTTGATCTTCTGCTAGCCAAGATTCACAAGAATTGGTCTGAGCTTGCCCTGCCCATGCCTGAAAAAGCAATGGCAAGGCCCGCTTTGAATCTAGCATCCCTACACCCAGTTTTGAAGAGCCCGTTTGAAACCGAGCTACATTATTTGACCAGCTACTGCGTCCCGGGTGCATCCAGCGGGTTTTTGACTGGAAAACAGCATTCACAGACACCTAACTGGGGCGAGGTACTGGATGGAAAAGCTCCCGGATTGAAAAATGTTGACCCTGGATTAATAAACCCCGAACCCCTGTTTATTCATATGGGGTGTCCGTGGTTTTAGTGGGGATTTATCACTTTTGGAGGGGAACACCCCCAAAAGTAAGAGACAGGGGGTTATTCCTCCGGGGTCAATATTATCCATACTGTCAGGGAGCCCTTGCGTGGTGGTTTGGATTGGTGGGGTTTAAAGCCCCTGGTTCTAGAGGCTAGGGAAACCGCCCACGTCCCAACCACCGGGCTCCTGCCAGGCTGCAGTGCCAACGTGCGGCGTGCGAAAGGTGGGATGCAAGCGTCCCAGCACTGCAGGAACCTCAGGTTGAGATGCAGAGAATGAGTGGCTTGAGCTGTTGAATCAACTCCTGGTTGTTTTTTCGTTGAGGGGGTGCCCCTTCTTCAAGGGGGGCATGTCCACCAATGGGCAACACCCAGGGTGCCTTTAACCCGGGAATCTGTGGGACGCTTTCCTGAATCCGCCATCCATTCACCTTGAATTAAAAAAATCAGCACTGGAATATGAAGTGAAGCATGCATCTGTGTTACACCCAATCTCCTTTGGGGGGTTGCCTTCCTGCTAATCGCATCCAATATGTTTGTAGATCCATTCGAGAACTGCTCATGGTTCTAACTTGATAACACTTGGCAATCTTCTTACTTCCGATCCAGGGATGTTCTGTGTCCGTGGTTTCCAACAAACACGAGCTCGTTTCGTGAGCGGCATGGCCTGCACGGTGGACGGAGCAACGCTCAAAAAACGCTTTGAAGGCACAGACTGACAGACTTCGGTCGAATAAGGAAAAACAGCAAACTTCCATTTGGTTAAGACCCCTGGAAAAACATTAAATATATTAATAAATAATAAACATATTTCCAGTAGTGACAAAGTCTTTTTAAAACCAACAGGAGAAAATAAAACATATTCTTAAGCAACTGGAAGCAAACATTGCGCAGAATGGGCAAACGGCAGTTGTTCTGCGAAAACATGTTAGCATCCCGCAGGCTCAATCCGCAATGCTGCACGGGGCCGAGGCGGCCTGAATCACGCAAACAAAGCAGCCCCAAAAGGGAACATCATTGGGAAATGTGGGTAGTGGGAATCCTGGATGAATCAACCAGATTCATCCCCAGCTCATACATAATTAGAAGGGGAGGGGTGTCTTTGGGTTTAGTCGGGGCTTCCTCACTTTTGGAGGGTTATCAAAATTTAGGACGGATCTCTTCATCCGCAAGCCAGGAAAATGATCGAATGCCATGTCTGATCCCAGCGAGGTATCGAACTCCTGAGGCTTCGGCCAGCGATCCAAGCAGACTCGAGGCCACGGGGAAAAAACAAAGAAAACAGAAGAGCAGCTTCACTTAGCAAATAAGCCAAATAAACGGCCCATCTCATGTTCAAACAGAGCCGGGAGGAACGAACACGAAAAGAACCGGGTAATCTGGTGGCCGCTTCTGACTTCCGGTCCCCAGCGCTTAGCGCTTCAAACCACCACCAGTTGAATCGGGAACGGCTTTTGTACAGAAGGAGGGTTCTGCACACGCCAAGACATCAAGACACCCTCAAAGAGACCTTTGGTCACTTGGAGTGATGTCACCCTATATTTCCAAGCAAGACATCACTCCACACGCCACCCAGGTGAGGCCGAGTGGCCGGCTGGCCTTCCTGCTCCGCTAGGCAAATGACCTCCCTGACCGAGGTGCAGAGCAGGGCATTGAGCCTCGAGACACCCGACGGCAGTGGGGTCAAAAAAATAGTGTAACCCCATATTAATCAACCCCTGTTGTCTTTTTTTCGGATGTGGTGGGGAATCTGACCACTTTTGAGGGGAATACCCCCTATTAATAAACAGGGGTTGATTAATATGGGGTCAACATTGGGGTAACCCCAAAATGGAACTTTGGCACTTAGCAAGTGGTTAGCAAGCCTGGTTATAACCCACTGAACGGAGACTTATATATTATATCCATGAGCAGTGGTTTATAAGGCTTACACCCATCTGTGTCTTCCTTTTGGCGTCTCGGTATCCTTTCTGTTTTTGCAGCTTTTTGAAGGGAAACCAACAGCACACTCTTCATCCTTGGGGGGAACCTACTCCCTGAGTTCCTGAACTTTCTACACCAAGTTGCTCTCCTTAGAACAACCTAAGTTCCTCATCGGAGCACTCCTCCCCACTAAGAACGATATCTCTTTCTTTCTTTTTGCGGCCTTTTCATCTCTACTCTTGGTATGGTAGCAAAAAACTTTGATTTTTGCAGACCCCCAGTAAAATTGAACAGAACCAAACAACTAAAAAACCAAAAAACCTGCCAAGAACAGTGAAGTAATTTGTTGGTTGGCTCCAGAAACGCGACGCGAGCGGCGACGCGAGCGACGCGGCATACGCAACGAGGCGCTGCGCCAGCGAAGACACGAAGCCGGCGATGCTCATGGCGAGGCCCAGGGCCACGCCGCCCAGCTCAGCGCCTGGGAGGTAGGAAGTCGGGTGGGTGGGCCAAGGAGCATTCTTTGAGAAAACACAAAGGGTTTCCCTGAGGAACTCTCACCAACCCTACAAAAACCACAAAAAAACGCTTGAAAGCCATAGGGAACCCATGGAACCCTAGGGCTTAAATGGGTTTCTCCCCGGGTTCCTTCAGGAGCCAAAGCAACCCTTGGCTTTGGAGTTGGAAGTCTGCTGACTGGTGAAGAAACCAACTCTTCGATTGGTGAGGTTAGCTTGGTTGACGTTGGAAGGGGAGCAAAAAAATAAGTTTTAGCAGTGAAGTGGAGATTTCCCACAAAACCGCAATAAGCAAAAATGGGGAAACATGTTTCTCAACAACAACCATGTTAGGGGTGGTTTGAGCGTTGCACATGTGCGCATGTTAGGGATGGTTTCCATTGACCCTCAAGAACCAGAAAGGTGCAACTCCCAATCCAACCCTCAGGGGTCCATGCCAAAGGGGATCCTGCCCAATGCTGAGCCCTGGTTTCAACCCCCCAGTTTTCTCTGGAGGCCCTACCAACAGTAGGACGTGCCGAAACCCCGTCAGCTTCCAATATTGGAGGGAGGGTACCCAGTTTGGCGGGTTGAGAGTTGAAAGGGAAGCCAAAAGGATAACTTTTGTGTGTGTGTTTGTTTCGTTCTTTCTTTCTTTATTTATTTCTTTCTTTCTGATTTTTCTTTCTTTCTTCCTTCCTTCCTTCCTGCCTTCCTGTCTGTCTGTCTTTCTTTTTTTTGTTCTTTCTTTCTTTCTTGATTTCTTTCTTTATTTCTTGATTTCTTTCTTTCTGTTTGTTCTTTCTTTCTTTCTTTCTTTATTTCTTTCTTTCTTTCTTTCTTCCGTTGTTTGTTTGTTTGTTTGTTTGTTTGCTTGTTTGTCTGTCTGTTTGTTTGTTTCTGTTCTTCTGTTTTTGTTGGGGGGGTCCGAATCCCTTTGACGCATAGGTGACCGTCGGGATCCGAGGCCACACAATGTTCTGTCCATTTGAGTTCCGAATCAACGTTACCCAAGATGCTGAAGAAAGGGAAACCACGCGGGACTCAAAAAGCCATGCTTTGAGAACCGTACAAAACTTGCAGGCGCGATAGGTAGGGAATGTCCCAGGTGCTGGGAATGAACCTAGGGGTTTCCTCAAAGGAAACCACAAGGGATGGTTCATAGGAGTCATTCCCTGCTGAGCACCAGCAAGAAAAGCCAAAGGGCCATGCGAAAACCCCAAATTGGAGCTCCTTCAGAATCCGCAAAACGGTCCATTTGGGGGGGGGTGCACGGATGTTCATCCAAAACCCCGAACAAAACAATCCGCAGCTGAGGCTTGCTCCTCAAAGTGTTTTTTTTCCTTGGACTTGCAAATCACCCGTCAATTGGTTTGGACATTTCTGGGCTCCAAGGCCAAAATGGTTCAGGTTCCGTTTGGACGAATGCTCAACGTTCCAAGGGCCCTATGATAGTTTTCTCATGGACGAGCGCTCCAAAAATGGGATGGGAGGGTATCTTGCCGCGCGGCCAATCTTCGCGAGGAAGCCGTCGTGCCAGAGCTCGGTGTTGGGCTCCACAGCCACACCCACCGCGATAGGCAGAATCTCCGGAAGCGAAGGAAGTGGTTCCCGTGTTGGGGGAAGTCACGCTCCCTTAGGGGATGGGCCTACCTTGGGGTAGAATGGAACCCTGGTTTAAGCAACATGTCTTACACAAGATGTGTGACATGGACGAATCTGTTTTTGGGGGTCATGGTCACTCCCTGAACAGGGGCCTTCAGACCTCTCGCGTGCGTAGCAAGTCATCTTCAGTAGGGCTGCCTAAAACCGCTCTGGACCTGAGAACCTCCCCACCAACCCCAAGTACAGTGGTTTGAGCGTTGCACACGTGGGCACCTTCGCTGAAATTCCTTGGACCCTTCGGGGAAAACACGGGGACACGAAAATGCGATTCTTCCAAGCTACCTTTTCGAGATGAGATGAAAGGAGCCCACCACTTCTGGACTTTTGCTTTTTTCAGAAACACACACACAGACATTCGGGTATGAATTAGACATAAACCCTTTGGCGGACATCATTTGGGGATAATGTCGACCAAGTGTGAGGATTCTCATTGAGATTCATAGCCACGTCGAAGTCTATTGGTAGGTACCAGACCCCCCTTGGCAACAAAGCAACAATATCTGGTACACTCTCCTGGGTACGCTAGCTCCCAACAGGCGCCTGGAAAGAAACAACACAAAACCGTGAACTCTTCAACTCGGTGTTTCAAGGATTTGTTGGGTGAACCGAGTGCTGGTGCAAGTCACTTCTAGCAGTACTTGCAGAACCCACTGCATGGCCACGTTCAAATGGACATCTTTCAGGTGGCCTGAACAGCAGGTCCTTTTGAGGTGGAACAGTGCAACCACGGCCATGAATCGCATGAAAGATCAAGAGTCAAGCAGCTTGATCGACTGCAGTCAGAATCAAGCTACTATAGATGACAGTGAACCATAACCAACTGTGTCAAACGGCTATTAATTTCAAAAGGGGCCCTGAAAATCGGATGGGGACATAAATACCCTAAATGATGTCCACGAAAGGGGTCCCCAATTAACATGCCCTACCAAGATAGTCACAAATAATTATATATAGGGATCGTTACCCCAATTAACCCAGGCAGTAGAGCCACGCAATGAAAAAAGAGCGCCTTGAGCGAATTCAACCACTTGTTCAAACAACTGAAAACAAACTTTTGCTTGAGGCACCTTTTTGGTTTACAGATGACGGCTTCGAGGCGACCAATGGAGAAGTGGCTCAGCATGCAGCTGGGGCGCATAGAGTGCTGTCACAAGAGCCACCGAGATACCAAGCCTCAGCCAGATGTCTTGCCGTGTCCGAATAAGGGCCATGTGTCAAAATAGGGGAACCCCCCCCAAAAGAAAAACAAGTGTTCCTTTTGGTTTCGATTGAAACCAACACCCTAAAAAAAAAACCTGATCTATACAGGTGGTGTCCTTTTGCTGGGTTCTTGAAGGATACAACTTTGCCAAACTTGTTCAGATGTTTCAAAAGGTTTCTATGGGTGATGCTCTGAGAATCTTGGATCATGCTCTTGATGCTGGCGATTTGAAGTGAATGTTTCGGATTCAAAACCGTTTCTAGGGCTCCCCTATTCTTGCACACATGCTCAGGCCCAAGCAAAGTCTTAGCCTACCTCCAGCATCTTTATCAAAAACAAACAACACTGCATAAAACAAAGGGGTGGTGGTGAGCCACCTATCATTGCTGTCTGATGTTCATCCCTTCATTACAACATTACAAGAGCATCATCCCGCAATAGGCCAGATCTGGATAGATCAGATCAGCCGGATGAGGCTTGCCAGGCGGCTTCACTTGCAGACCCCACATGGCCTTCCATGAACTGGAGGTATCAACGGTTCGTAAGTATCAACTAGATTTTATGTTTTTTGGAAAAGAAAATAATAAAAACAAACATTCTGGGTGAAAGTGAATGGCACGATTCCCACGCCCAATCTCACTTCCCAAGTTGGACAAAATACTTCTAGACATAAGTTCAATGTCAACCAAAAGGTTGGTGATTTTTTTGGCCATGCCACTGAAGTGAGTTGAAGAACCAGACCCTGGCATCAATTGAGCAGTGCCCTTCACCCGTCGACCCTTGGTTCACCAAGACAGCTATGAAAGTTTATATAAACTGGGCTGTTCAAAATGGAATGTTGGCCCATCCAAGTTCATCCTTCCTTTTGGAAAACCACTACAAGGAAACCCCTTTCGCAACCGAGATCAGAACTGCCCAAATAAACCTGACCATAACTCCCATGCACTCAGGGGGTGACTCTGATCATGGTCAAACAAGGGCAGCCACAACATGGGTGTTTCTTGAAATTGGAGATGATCCCCAGTTTAGGAACCAACCTGACGGAATTGGTCCCTGATTTTGAGAGACGAGGCCCTGGATTTGACGAATCAGCGCTTGCGGCTTTTTTTGACCTGGGCGTCCCGGCGCTTTGGGGAACACCTCCCGCGGGCCCTCAATCTCAGCAGCGGAGGCGCCCGCGTCGTCGAAGCCTTGTGAAGTGAGACGAGTGGGACGAGTGGCGAACAACAGCTTGGGAAACCAAGGGACCCGCAAAACCTGAAACTGTTTGCAAAGGGGTCAACGCCAACCAAGAAACAAGACAGCCCTATGTTGTTGGGGATTTCCAAATTCCATGCACGCCCATACTTTGGCTATGGGAGCATGAAACTCACTTGCCCAAAGGACCTGGAAAAAAAGGTTAATATTTTGGGACCGCTACTAACAGTAGACCAAAAACGGAACACCAAAAGGTCAAAAGGTCGGCTTTGAACAACTGAGTAAAAAATACTCTTTGCTGAAATGGGAACTGGGTAACTTGGCCAGCCATTGGGCCACGCAAAATTGGGAAAGCTCTTTGCTTCACAGGGAACATGGAAAAAAATAAAAGAAGAAACAAGCGCCGAGTCTGGCAATTGGCTATGGGTCAAAACCCAAATCGGTTAGCCCCCAGAGAACATCAACCAATCCTGTGGATGAACGAAAAATCCTGCACCACTTTGAAACCGTGGGAAACCATTGTTTGTTGGTATTTACAGGGGAATCATACTTCCAGGTCTGTTAGGTGGTGCAGGAATTCGTCCATCCACAGTCCCCACTGAAATAGGTTCTAAAATGGGTGGTGAATTCACCTACCAACCAAAATGGGATCCCATTAGTTTTGACAACCACAGCCAATTAGTGGCATGCGTCTTGGGTACATGGGAGTCTGTCTGTGCTTGCCAACGAACACAAACCTCCGCAGAACTTGGCCCAAATGTGGCGTACGCATTTTTAAGGATGTTGGTCGCGCCCAAAGAAATGTCTAATTGTTTGGGCTATCAATTGATAAATAGTGCTGGAACAATGCAAACTTTGCTTTTCTATAAATCAGTTACCCAAAGGACTCAGAACTAAAAGTCTAACCTTTGGGGGCCATGACTAACCAAGGGGAAGCTAAAAGCTCAAAAGGTCGATTCGCTTTGGGCAAGTGAGACTCGCTTGGGTCAAAAGGTTGTCCTGAAATCGCACATTTTTTGGAGAAGACCTTCACATGTCTGTCTGCTCCCATTCCTTAGAGACAGGGTGGGAAATGGAATCCACTTCTGTGATACGACAAAAAGGGCCTCCCAAAGACTACCCCTTTATAGAAAGGAGGAGATTCCAAGTTGTATCACTGAAGTGGTTGGATAAACCCCGAGTGATCCCACAAGCCTGCTTGGATAGGTCTGTATTTGTTGCTCCACAAAGTTGACGGATGAAGTTAAACCCTTGCTTAGCAATATGAGTGTGGCCCCTCTAGAAGCGTGGACACCCCTACCACAGACACACTACATTCAGACTCACTTCCGGAGTGGATGGGCCAACAAAAAGTCCAAACTTTCTATTTGTCACTAAACTGGCTTTTCCAAAAAAGTTTAAAGTCCTAGAACTCAGGAAGGGAGCGTAGGGGCTTAACTTCATCTGGGCTTCCCCCTGACTCACCGTCGAATCGATTTCAGAATTTCAGATCCGCCGCCCGAGGTGTTCCACATCAGCGAGGTCAAGAAGTGCAACCAGTGCAGCTGCTGCCAGTTGGTGGCTGGGATGCTGCCCACGTGGCCCATGCCCAACCTTCGAAACGTGAGACCGGTGCCTTCTGTAAGGTCAAGGGGACCTGCCAACACGGGCCCCCAACTTGGAAATCCCGCACGAATAAACCAACGGACAAACAACCAAGCGGACTTGTTTGCGGGGGTCCAGTTGTAACCTAGTTTTGAAAACCCCCACAAGTTGTCACTTGGTTTACTTGTGGGGCCCACAAGTAAACCAAGTGACAAACAGCCAAGTAGCGGACCAAACATGTCGATGTACGACAGGCAAAGACACATCCGTGCACTTTTGAGCTTCAATACCGAATGCTTGTTGGGACAACAAAACACAAATCACGCATTGACAAAATGAGTGCCACCGCAGATTACTGTGGCCTGCCAAGTTCATTTTGAGGGTCCAGTTGCTGGATCTATTATTTTCAGTGGATATGTCGTAATTCGCTGTCCCCTACAAATGAGCTGCTTCCTGGTTTTCCTTTAAACACCAACCAAATAGGAGTCCACTATTTTGAAACCCCTAGGGTCCCTGTGACGCTTAAAAGGCTTTACCTACTGGACGGAAACAAGGTGTGCCATGGGACATGGCGGGTGACTGGAAAGAACAGGTGAAACCAGTGAGGATTCATCTGTTTGACCAGGGGCCTCCTGAAAAACCGAAATGCATTTGAATCCGAGGGGAACAAACCCGCTCTGTAAGGAAAACCCCATGCTTCATGTTGCGTTGCGCCGGCATAGCTATAAATAAATATATATATATATATATTGTACAGGCGTCATTCTACTCTCAATCAATTCAAGTACCCTTCCTCTCACTGGAATTTGGGAAGGAAACCTGGAAGATCAATTTCCTCAAGAGACACTCTCTGTCAGGTGCCATAGATCCCCACCCGAAATAGCCGTTGGGTTTGGGTGCTCATGGCGCTCAGATACGAATTCTGGGCCATGAGGCCCATAATTTGAAATTCAAGGACGGGTAAGACCGAATTACCTCCGAGCCCTTCTTCTTCAACATGTGTCTTTCTTGCTGGTCGGGACAAGAAAACACAGAGGGGCACCACGCAACGCAATTCTGGCAAGAATCCTGGAGACGAACATCCTTCTACACATCCGAGCCTCCAAAACCACGTGCTTTCGCAGCAAATGCATCCTAAACCATCGAGTAGGATGTACTCGTCGACATGAAGAGACAAGAAATAGGAGTTGATACTGTGCCAAGGCTGGATTCTTCGCCCTGAACTACCATGCTACCTGGATGTTCGGTCAAGTTTGTAAGTGGCTGGTAACCTAGGTTATAACCTACTTATAAGTCTCCCATGTGCAGTTAGCCTGGCAGGTGATAAAGGCTATAACCTTTGATGCCAACCACGGACCAACCTGGCCGAACACCCAATCTACATGGACTCTTGAGACAACAAATGGGACATTGGGTGCCCGAGTGCCAATGACATTTGGCTAGTCACTTTCCCCCAGGGCGTAGAAAAAAAGAAGAAGAGAAAAAGCAAGGTCCGATTTTGATTCGTCTACCCCACAACATGTTGGACAAAACAGCCCTGAAGATACTCTACAGTTTAAGATGGAACTGAACAATGGGGGTCCTCCAAGCAAGAGACTCCTCCAATCAAATGAGCTTTTGGGGTTGCATCCTTGGCAACTCTCCCCCACGCTGCGTTCCAAGTGGCAGGACCAGGATCAAAGGAGGGGAGCAGACCAAGAGGCACAGCACGTAGGATATCTTCCCAACCTCTGAAAGATAATCTGCGCGGACAAGATAAAAATTATCCAGGATAGTTCACCTCCATTTGCGGATACGTCCCCAGGAAAAAATGAGAAACTATGTCCAGTAGT
This sequence comes from Effrenium voratum, assembly GCA_963377175.1. NCBI lineage: Eukaryota > Dinophyceae > Suessiales > Symbiodiniaceae > Effrenium > Effrenium voratum. Next base: position 9,745 of record CAUJNA010003833.1, on the reverse strand, counting down.
GATAGACTTTCTTTAATACAAGGTATTCTTAAGCAAATGGAAGTTCAAAAGGGTGTCTTGAAAGATGTATGGCTAGGGAATGGACTCCAGGATGGTGCTTGTCCTTCTCATTGCCTTGCAACCAATCTGAGCTTGAAAAGAGAGTCCGCAAACAAAAGAATCCATGGAGCTTCCTGGCAAAATTCACCCAAACAAGTCTGCACTGCCCTACCGAACTTCTCTTCCCAACTCATGTTAGAAACAGGGTAGGAGCCTTCATGGGAAAATCTAGTGACTCCCCCAAATAGTTGTGTTCGCTTTGGTTTCATTGGGAAATCGCCCCAAGGATCCGTACACTTCGGTAAAAGTGGGTGGCACAATTCCCCCCATATTAGTTGAAACATCCCCTTGACTTGCCCCCCCCAAAAAAAACAAGACAAAACAAAGGTGTGCCATTTTGACCCGGTGTAGCTTGATAGTCCTATCTTTTCTTGAAGCTTTCGTTGAGATGTACGCAGAGAAACGAATCGCAGTGCCAGGTATGAGCCAGGGCGAAGCAAAAGCACAGTATGGCAACCAAATGGCAACTCAGCTTAACTTGCTGGTGCGATAGGTGGGGAATGACCTTCCGGGTGTTTGGAAAGAACCGGAAGGGATTCTCTTAAAGGAAACCAAATCGGGGATTGGTTTCCAAGGGACCGGCAAGTGAAACATATGTTATGTCTTGTTGGTTTCCTCAAGGTACAACTAACAATTCTGGATCATTTAGCATCTGGGTATCCCCATTCAATGCAATTGACACACTCCCAAAGCAGGCCACGTTGCTGGCTCAACATGCACTGCCCCTAGATCCAAGCAAGCATGACCCATGTCAGGCCAAGCCGTGCATCGTGCCAACTACAAGCGCTGTCGATATAGTGCAATCAACTCAAACCGATACCAACTGAGCACCAGGCAACCATGGCGGACCCCATTTGGTAAGAACTCAAAGGGAAACCAAAGGAAGCACCGCGGTTTGATTCATATTTTGAGTCGCAAGTAAGATGACCCCTGTATGATGCTGGTCCCATCCACGCTCGTTTGCAACGCAATATGTTTTCCCATCCAGGAGATCTGGTTTGAGATACGAGTCATGGTCTAATTCCCTACATGAGTTATGGTCATAGTTTCTCTAAGAGGAATCCTTACAGTGGCTGAACCCCGTTTTCGTTTGAAGGGCTTGAAAACCATCCCCACCAATAACACATGATGGGAACCGCCAGGCGATTGCTAGAGGGTGGTGCCCGTTAGATGAACCCTTTGGGGCGAAAACTCCAGAAGTCAATCCAGAGTTTAATCCGGGGTCAATATTCTTTAGCGTCGTTTGATGATGGCACACGTAAACAAACAGGGGGCTCCCTTTCGGTTCCCTTAAACCAACCTTAAAAAGGTATCCTCAAAACCACGGCCACCCCAAAAAGCGCCGCTTCCATTTGCTTGTTTGCCCCTGGAAAAAAATGAAAACATATTTCCAATGATAGATTATCTTCAACACCAACAGGGACAAGTAAAACATATTCTTACGCAAATGAAAGTTTGGCACAAGTCCGGAGCTCACGGGGACCCGCCCCCCAACGAATTTTCCCAAGTGGCGACTTCCACGCCAGCAATGTTAGTGACCACCACCTCGGGAGGAGTAAAAGCAAGTCCTTTTCTTGCTTCTCAGCAGGGAATGAGGGAATGACCCCTAAAAACCATCCCCTATGGTTTCCTTTAAGGGAATCTCTAGGTTCATTCCCAACACCCTCGGTCATTCCCTACCTATCGCACCAGCAAGCTTTGGGCAAGCCAGCGACTCCAACTTAAAACCAACCACAACTACAAACCATCCTTCCATTTGCGTGCCCTGCAAAACATGTGAAATATATGTCCAGTTGCGATAGAATCCCTTTCAATCCAACAAGCGGAAAATAGCACATATGGCTGTGGCGCAAAAAACCGGAATTCCAAAATGGGTTGCCCTGGTAAGTGGAAACATGGACCAAAACTTGCGGTCTGCCCCTCCTGTTTAATTTTGAGCCACACCCACTTTATTTTCAGCCATTGGAAGCATCCACTCGGCCCCAAAAAACGCCATCCCGGAAAGCCGTCCCGTCGCCATGGTGTGCGTTTTTGTGGGTGCCTTTCGATTGGTGACCCCAGTCCGTTTTGGGGCCAGTGGTTTGGGCGGAAAACATGAGAAGGGCCCCTATTTAGTAATGTCCACCTGGGATTAGTAAACGGGGTCCCCGCCCCCCCCCAACGATGGGGGCACCTGGAATAGTATCTTGAGATCCACTTCAAGTGAGTTTCCATTTCATTTAGTATTGGTAGACTTGAGTTTCCATTTGATTTAGTATTGCTGTAGCTTCCTTTTGTTTTTTCTGGGGGGCCACGCAACCAGACTTTATTTCGGGGGCGCCTGAAATAATGTCAAGTTGGGGGCTGAAGTACTACCCCCTTTGTGGGTTTGATTGTGGGCAGGTTTTAAACAAGAGACATGTAAGAAAACATGGGTTTGGTAAAGCTGACAATTTGGAATTTAAGGAACAAGGTACCAAAGATCCAAGGACCAGGTGTTGGCTTGGCTATCTCTCCTCTTCTTTCTCTCTTTCTCTTCCTTTTTTTTTGGGGGGGGGACTATTGTTGGCGCGGGTGGCGGGTGCTTGTCTTTAGCCCCGGTGCATGTACTAATATATTTCCCCCCATTTGTCCTTATTTCGCATGCATTTATTAATCCTATGTGGACATTGGCTGGTGCCAAGGTGAATTAATCCTATGTGGACATTGGCTGGTGCCAAGGTGCTTCCTTTTGAAGTGAATACCACATACCAAAACCAAGTAACAAAGAACCAAGCAGCCGAGCTGAAAAGGGTATCCTCACAATAACAAATGTTTGTGCCATCATTTTTCCACAAGGGCATGTGTCAAAATAGGGATTTGGACCCTCTATACAGTGGCCCCGCTGGTGGTTGTATATCCCATCAACCCGTCTGGGAGTGGTTTGCACGCCAGGGAAACCATCTCAGAGCCTGGCAATGTTCAGTGCTTTGAGTTGCCGCAAGAGAAGAACCCCACTGGCCGGCGGGGATTTCAAAGTGACCCGAATGGTTGCCAGCAAAGCCAGTGGCTACAGACACTGAAGGGAGGTTGAGCTGACCTATGTGTGGTCAAGCTGTTTGGCTCTCCCAATCAACTCATGCCCCATGCGCAAAACAGCCCAAACAAATGTAGCACAACAAAATCTTAAGTTAAAAGATCCTGAACGGGGAGCGAACCAGGCGCAGTAAGAAATATTGCCTTTGCTGAACAGGTTGCTCAGAAGACAAGGAAGCTAGTGTACCGGGGATTGGTTTGACATGAACTAAATGCGTGGCCACACAAGGAGGTGGGGAAGAGGTGAAAACCATTGCCTCTGTCCTGAACAACCCTGCAGGGGCATGTCCTAAAATGGGAGGACCACCACAAGTGTTCCGTTTACGTTTGTTTGTCCTCTAAACCTTTCCCCCCCCAAAAAAAACAACCTTCAAACAACTCTGAAAATCAGCTTCCCCTTAATTTGTGGTGCGGTTTGGTGGTTCGGACCCTGCTGCCTTCCCCATTTGGGGTCAAAGGGAACTGGGTTCAAATCCCCAAACCACCAATCCAAACCACAAATTAAGGGAGGTACCTGAAAAAAACAACAGATACCCTCAAAAACGATACCCTGCCGAAAAATGGGCGCCACTTTCTAAGCTCTTCCAAGCAGCAATCGCCAAAGCTGAAAAACAGCCCCACCACCGCATCTCCTCTGAGAGAGTCACACCTGAGGCACGGGCAAAGAGTTCCTAGGCAGGTTTCAGAAGACGAAGCAGTCAGACGAAGAAGACGAAGTCAGACGAAGACGTGAAGAAGAAGACGAAGGAGAAGAAGCAGAAGAAGAAGAATAATAACAACAAGAAGAAGGAGAAGAAGAATAGCAAGAAGAAGAAGAGATGGGTACTTTGCTTGTTTTGAGTGTTCTATATATATATATATTCATGTTTGCGCTTTCTTTTGTTTATAGCTGTGGAATGACACACCGACGCCAGGCACTAGTGCATCACTTGGGATGGATGAGACCCTTGTTCCTGCTGGCTGCCCAAATGGGTGTGTGTTGTTTCAGGGTACTCCTTTTTCAGGATTTAAAGGGACACCAACACGAACACCACCCATTTTGGGGGGTCCCCTATTTTGACACGTACCCAAATGAACTCTTCAGCCCCTAGGAACATGTCCTAGCAGCAACAATGCTCGCGCCGTGGTCATGCTAAACATACTTCATTTACAACAAAGGGAAAGCACGGTACCAACATAACATGAACCATACAGTATGTTGTTCATTCTTGACCAGTTGGGGCGCACATGATGCGTTCCTTTCAAAACGTGGGGTCCCCAAAATGCAGGTCTGTGTTATTTTACAACCGTAAACAAGGCTCCCTCAAACAACGGGGCAAACAAAGCCACACACACACACACATCTTGCCGGCACCGCACAAACCACCCCACACAGTTTGAGCTCCCGGATCCTGGCCTAAAAGAGTCGCCACAACCATGCCCTGCCCACCACCCAAGGGGGTGAGGGATCAAAAAACGACTTTTTAGGCATCAAACAAAAACTTATTTCTAAAGATCAAAAAAACTTATTAGGGATCAACAAACACTTATCCTCATTGATGTAATATTAAAAATGAAAAATCAGAGGATCAAAAAAACACTTTATAGGGATCAAAAAAACCGTATTCATTTCGTGGCAGGCGAAGCACTTTCGCAGGTCAGGTACAGATTTCGTGGCACGCGCCGCACTTTCGCAAGGTAGGCGCAATGCTTTTGCAGGTCAGGTACAGGTTTCGCGGCAGGCGCAGCGCTTTTGCAAGGTGCGTTACAGATTTCGCGGCAGGCGCAGCACTTTCGCAAGGTCAGGTACAGATTTCGTGGCAGGCGCAATACTTTCGGAAGGTCAGGTAAAGATTTCGCAGCAGGCGCAGCACTTTTTTGCAAGGTCAGGGACAGTTTCGTGGCAGGTGCAGGACTTTCACAAGGTGCGGTCCAGATTTCGCGGCAGGCGCAGCACTTTCGCAAGAGGTGCCATTTTCGCAGCAGGCGCAGCACTTTCGCAAGGTACGGTGCAGACTTTGACGCAGGCGCAGCATTAAATTAGCGGGGGGGTTGGGGGGGGCTTGCCGCCCCCCCCATGATGTTCGAGGAAGTGATGATTCAACAAGGCGTGAGAAGTGATGATTCAACAAAGGGTGGTGATGATCGAAGAAGTGATGATTCAGCAAAGGGTGCTGCAATCTCTGTAAACATTCTGAAAATCAGCGGGGGGGTTGGTGGGGGCAGCCCCCCCATGATGCTCACAAATCAGCGGGGTGAGGAAGGTCAGGTACAGATTTCCCAGCAGGCGCAGCACTTTAGCAGGGTCAGGTACAGATTTCGTGGCAGGCGCAATACCTTCGCAAGGTCAGGCACAGATCTCGCGGCAGGCGCAATACTTTCGCAAGGTGCGGTCCAGATTTCGCGGCAGGGGCAGCACTTTCGCAAGAGGTGCCAATTGCGCGGCAGGCGCAGCACTTTCGCAAGGTACGGTGCAGACTTTGACGCAGGCGCAGCATTAAATCAGCGGGGGGGTTGGGGGGGGCTTGCCGCCCCCCCCATGATGTTCGAGGAAGTGATGATTCAACAAGGGCTGCGCAAAGCTCTGTAAGCATTCTACAAATCAGCAGGGGGGGTTGGGGGGGCATGATGTTCGAAGAAGTGATGATTCAAGCAAAGGGTGCGGCAGGCATGCTTCCGGACCACAGACGACGCCACGCTGCCGGGATGGCGTCAGTGAGAAATTAACTGGGCGCGGACGAAGTGTCCGGATGCCGATGAGCCGGAATGGCGTGGGCCGTCACGCGACGGCAGTAGACTGCCAGTGGACGTCTTTGTTTACTGTGTGTCTCACTTATTCGATAGTCGGATGTTGCAGCTGTCCGGCCAAAGTCCAGCAAGCAGAGGCATGACATTTCGGCTCATCCACTGGTATTGTAGGAGGTGTTTTGAACGGTGCTGATCTTTTCGGCTCCCAAGCAGCGTCCCATATATTAGTATACTCTTCGCGTGTCATGATAGTTTCATGGTTACCAAGCCACCTTCTTAAAATTCTTAATTATGGAGGACATTGTTTAACCGAGACCTCGCAGCGTCGGGAGACCGGTGGCGGCCCGTTGCCATGGAATCCAGCCCTGTGAGCGGACACAAGACTCTTCATCGAGATGTTGGTCGGGGACGGATGGCGTCGCCATCGAGGACCTGACCGAGTGGCCGAGACATATTTTCGAGGGCCACTTGACGGTGGCGGACGGTGCGGAGCGGATCACCAGGTTGGACTGGCAGAGGCAGAGACCCTCGGAGACGAAGGAAGCCAAGCAAGAGTACTCGAGGATCCAGGCGCTCCTGGATGAGCCCGGAGCTCTGCTTCGGTGGAACATCACTATCCGGTGGAACAGAGAAAGCCACCAGCAGGGCCGTAGGTTTCGCGTCAAGGCTAAGGATGCCGAGAACCCTGCACCCGCTGCGCCCGCTGCCGCTGCGGCGCCCGCTGCCGCGAACCTCATGGACTGAGCATCATTAGCATCCGGAATGTTCGAATCCGCTTTTCTGCCAGCCATTCCTTCAGTTCGAGAACCGTGAGGTTGTCTGCACCTGTTCCTCCCTTGGCAACATACTCCGCGACGCAATCTGCCCTCCGCATGTCGTGGAGCTTGGGGAGCGAGCCTGCAAATTGCAAGGGCAATTGAACCAGCATCACAGAAACCCAAAGCCTTCAGGACCAGAGCAGCGAGCCCTCTTCGCTGGTGGCAAGAGGAAGCCGACGGCACGAGCCATAACCCCGTCCTCCCCCGTGCAATACACTGGTAACGCCCCAAACTTCCATGGCCCGGTGCGGAAGACGCAGCCTGACAGACTTGACAGCCCCCTTGGAGAAGCCTGGTGAATACTGCACCCGAACGAAGCCTGACAAGAATGCCCAGGACCCCGGCCTATGTCCCCCTTCTGCCTCCGCTCCCACAAAAGGCTGCTGCAAATGAGCCACAACGAAGCACTCGTGCAAGAAACGCCCCTCCCCGAACCCACACGCACCATCACAGTCTGCTTGAATTGTCTCAAGATGAAGAGCTATGACGTCTTTTTCATTCTGCAGCAGTATGGCAAATGTGATTGTTAGTGGTCACGCGAGCACCGTCAAATGAAACAGTGGCACAACTCTCAATTGACTTCAACACTCTTGTCAAAAAGTCCTGACGGATTGCAAGCGCAACATGTGAAAAGAGTTGATCAGACCGGTCTCACTATTTGCCTCATCGTTCACGCGTGCGATAACTGAAGATACTGAAAAAACACAAGGCTTGGACCTGGAGATGTCGTCTTTGAAGGAGACTGTCTGCGCTTCCTCGGGGTGGATGTTGCGAGCTGCAGCTGAAAGGAGCACGTCCAAGAAAAAATCAAGACAAGCATGCATTTTTTGGGTCTGATGATGGGCTCCAAGCCTCCGGCGAAGAAAAAAAGTTCTGGATACAGCCCACGGCAGCATGAGACACCTGAGACACGGCTGAGGCAGCCGTAGTCTGTTTTTAGCACCTGTCTCACCTGTCTCACCTGTCTCACCTGTCTCACACTGGGGCCTGAGTTGGAGAGATGATGACGTGGAGTCCCCTCAGCCTGGTACACCGTCCTGCAGAGCTGCTCGGCAACACAACGCACAAGGCCACTCGTAAAGAGAACTCTCCTTTTTGCGCTTCTTTGGTGGCTGAACCTGCCAAGCAACAATAATAATGAGCACTCTGCGCGATGACAGTTACACGAACGTGGACTTGCGAAGCATCGGCCTTGCACCGCAACTCCGACAGCTCTCGCTCCAGGTTCTTCTTGATCTTCCAGTCCTCATCGGCCTGCAAGTGAGCAAACACGCGACCCTCACATGAGTTCAGTTCTCAACCCTGCCTGTTGGCGCAGTTCTGTAAGGTCTCGCAGCTGCATCTCCCTGGTTTCGGTTTACCCTGCAGCTCGTAAGACGCCTTCCAACTCGCAATCTCTTCCTGATGCCGCGCCTTGGCACCTTGCCAGAAGACGCGCCACTCGTCGTTCAGAGCCGTCGCCTTTCCGTGTTGCTCACGCACGACTGCCAGCTGCTGCACCAGGCCGGCAACCTGCTCCTTCAAGATGTTGTTCTCACATTGCAGCTTCCCTCCAGCTGCCAAGCTCGACCCCAGTTGCCCTCAGCGGGGGGGTTGGGGGGGCGGCCGCCCCAACCCATGATGCTCGAAGAAGTGATGATTCAACAAAGGGTGATGATCACCCTTTGTTGAATCATCACTTCTTCGAGCATCATGGGGGTGCCGCCTCCCCCAACCCCCCCGCTGATTTTCAGAATGTTTACAGAGATTACCGCACCCTTTGCTGAATCATCAATTCTTCGATCATCACCACCCTTTGTTGCATCATCACTTCTTCGAACATCATGGGGGGGACTGCCGCCCGTCCCAACCCCCCTGCTGATTTGTAGAATGCTTACAAAGCTTAGCGCAGCCCTTGTTGAATCATCACTTCCTCGAACATCATGGGGGGGGCTGCCGCCCCCCCCCCAACCCCCCCGCTAATTTAATGCTGCGCCTGCGTCAAACTCTGCACCGTACCTTGCGAAAGTGCTGCGCCTGCCGCGAAATTGGTACCTCTTGCGAAAGTGCTGCGCCTGCCGCGAAATCTGGACCGCACCTTGCGAGAGTATTGCACCTGCCGCGAATCTGTCCCCGACCTTGCAAAAAAGTGCTGCGCCTGCTGCGAAATCTGTACCTCACCTTCCTCACCCCGCTGATTTGTACAAGGTTGACAGTGATTAACGCACCCTTTGCTGATTCAACAAAGGGTGGTGATGATCGAAGAATTGATGATTCAGCAAAGGGTGCGGTAATCTCTGTAAACATTCTGAAAATCAGCGGGGGGTTGGGGCGGCGGGATTCAGCAAAGGGTGCGTTAATCACTGTCAACCTTGTACAAATCAGCGGGGTGGTTGGGGGGGGGTTCCTTCCTTCCTTCCTTCCTTCCTTCCTTCCTTGCTTGCTTGCTTGCTTGCTTCCTTCCTTCCTTCCTTCCTTCCTTCCTTCCTTCCTTCCTTCCTTCCTTCCTTTCTTCCTTCCCCCCCATAGGAATGAGCAGAAGTTTTTTGTTGATGCCTAATAAGTTGTTTGTTGATGCCTAATCGTTTTTTTTTGATGCCTATCCCCCACCCACACGTGTCTCCACCGTGGCTTTTGCTCTTGCTCCCAATCATGCTATTTTCTGGGACACCAAGCCGCTGTAGTGTGGGCAAACACAAATCACAGCCTTCTGTTGCAATCATGACTTAAGTTGGCGTTAAAGGACATAGAACCCGACAAAGGCCCGCTGCAACCCGTATCTGACTCCCTGCTTGACAACCCTAGGTGCGCGGCCTAAGGGCGTGTTTGTTCACGGCTACCCCTGCTTGACGACGAGAAGAAGAACGAATCGACCGGTTGTCTCGGAGAAACCAGCAGGACGTTCAGGATATGGCTGTGGCTCAAAATTAAACAGGAGGGGCAGCTTTCGCAGGTCTTGGTCCATTCCACTTACCGATCGGGCAACCCATTTTGGGAATTTCCGGTTTTTTGAATCGGAGAAACCAGCAGGACGTTCAGGATATGGCTGTGGCTCAAAATTAAACAGG
>CAUJNA010003832.1:357912-380998 GCA_963377175.1 Effrenium voratum | reverse complement strand
GAGCAAGCTTCTGTGGAGGACTCGGCCAGCAACCGCAGGTGCCGCTGACCCAGCATCATGGGTGTCTTGGGCCCTTTGCCCATCCTGGATGTGGGGGGCCTCCTGCTCAACTGCAGCCCCAGCATCAGCTTGGGCCGCAGCAATTTGTGGCTTTTGAACCTCGTCTGCAACCCCAGCATTGCGGCGGGTTTGGTCCGTGCCAAACTGAGCTGCAGCCCCAGCCTGGAGGGCTACATCAACCTGAGCAGCATCACCTTCAAGGTGCACCACGGCGCCAACCACAGCATGAAGGAGGACTGCTGCGCCAACCCCAGCATCAAGGAGGACCGCAACCCGAGCAAGGAGGACCGCTGCGCCAACCCCAGCATCAAGGAGGACCACAACCCGAGCAAGGAGGACCGCTGCGGCAACCCCAGCATCAAGGAGGACCACCTCGCCAACCCGAGCAAGGAGGACCGCTGCGCCAACCGGAGCATCAAGGAGGACCGCCGCGCCAACCCGAGCATCCAGGAGGACCGCAGCATCAAGGAGGACCGCCTCGCCAACCGGAGCATCAAGGAGGACCGCCGCGCCAACCCGAGCATCCAGGAGGACCGCGCCAAACTGAGCATCAAGGAGGACCACCTCGCCAACCGGAGCATCAAGGAGGACCGCGCCAACCCGAGCATCAAGGAGGACCGCTGCGCCAGCCCCAGCATCAAGGAGGACCACCTCGCCAACCGGAGCATCAAGGAGGACCGCCACGCCAACCGGAGCATCAAGGAGGACCTTTGCGCCAACCCGAGCAAGGAGGACCGCCGCGCCAACACGAGCCGCAAGCAGGACCACATCAGCGCCAGCATCGCGGAGACCAACCGGAGCCCCAGCAACATGAACCGATGCATCACGGGCCTCCCGGTTCATTGCAATCTGAGTGGCATCAAGCTGGCCAGCCGGCTCATCAAGCCGCTTCGCCTCATGCAGATCATCGGCCCGATGGAGCACGCCCAAAACATGCACATGGAGTGCCTGAACCCCTTGAGCCACCTCGGAGCTACAAAGGCCCTTTTCAGGGCCCGCCTGTTCACCCAGCTGAGACGAGGAGCCCTGCAGAACCAGCACGCAAAGCGCCAACTGAGTGGCACGGACAAGCGCCTCCGCAAACAAAAGCGAGGCCAGCGGAACCAAGTGACATCGACAAGCGCATGACGAAGCGCAAGAAGAAGTAAGACTGCACGGTGCCGGCAAGCGGAAAAAAACACGTTTGCAGGTTTCGGGATCAGCCATCAGCATGCTTGAAGCACACGTGCAAAAGTGCTTGCGCATGGGTGTATTGCATGCACAGAACCCTTCCCTGCGCAGGTCTACCACGTGATCGAGTTTTTCTCTGGCTGTGGCAGCTTGTCAGCTGAATGCAGGGCTGGCGGATTCCGGGTTGCGTCGCTGGACAAACTTAATTCATATGCACATGATGTGTGCACTGATGGTGGAATGGTGTGGTTTGGCTGCATCGAGAATCATCGAGAATGCGCATGTGAGTTTGCAACTGCAATAGCGTTGAACATTCATGGCGCTGTGTCATGTAAGGACGTGGATTGCGGCTAGCCTTCGAGGGCGCCCAGAGTTCCTAGCCTGGTTCGGCGTGTTGTGTTCATCCTGGATCGCAACATCGCGGGGGTCCACATGCCGCACCTTCCTGGTGCCACAAGGCATCGAATCTTTTGCTGCGGTGGCGCAGGGCAATTGCATGGCCTGCAGGCCTGCTTGTCCTTTTGTGATCTGTGTTGCACACTCCCCCCAAACAAAAGTGCCATATGCAGGTGCTCAATGCTATGCTTTTTGATTGCTGTGACTGGCTCCACATTTGCGTTGGAGCAGCCCAGATCATCTTTACTGTTTCAGTACAGCCGCATGCAATTCCTGGCCTGTTCCGTTCCAGTGCCCTCGGCATGATTCCCATATAGACACCCCAAAGAACCTTGCAATCATGCTTGCAGGTCTGGCGCATAGCCTTTTGGATGGGCACTTTTGGATCCAAAACACCAAAGAGGTCCTTGGTATGGAGTAATGCCGGTGGTATCGGTGCCCTCTTCAGCTCTGCCCTGCTGAATCCCAAGACCTTCAAGAAGGATCCGAACTTTCGGCCAACGATCAAGTATGTCAACAAGCAAGGCAAGTCTTCCTGGCAAGGAACCAAGCAGCTCACGGAAACTGGGAGTCTTAGAAGCAGGGTGTTGCAAAATGCGCGTGCAATGTGCTAGTGTGCATGCGCATCGGTTGGGCGCAGCCGCGCTCAGGAAGTATCCCAAAGCTTTTGGCCGCCGCATTAGATATATGTTTGAAACTGGGCAGCTGAAGCCAAATGGCGAGTTTCCACTTCACGCCTCTGAGTCAGAGGCGCAAGAGGCGTTTGCTAGGGCGGGTTATTCTGATATGTGCGAAGATGGTAATCTTCTACAGGTTGCGCGCTACCTGCGCCAGTGCAAAGGGCTTAAGGTGCCCGAAGAGTGGCGCTGCTTGCTACCTGACAAGCTTTGAAGCAAATCTGGCTGGAAAAAATGCGTTTTGTTGCCAAACTATGTGAAAAATAGGCATGTACCTGTTTAGATTTCGCACGACGCCCGTAATTCCTTCATATGCCGACCACTTTTATCTCGCACGACCATTTCTTTTGCAGGGCACGACCGTTTATTTGGTTAAGCGCCCGTATTTTTTGCAATCCACGACCACTTTCCTGCAACCGATCACTTATCTTTCATACTGCGACCGTTTTTTTGTCACGCTGCGACCGTATTTTTCCGTACAAAATCCGTACAAAATCCGTACAAAACCCGTACAAAAGCGTACAAACCAAACCCTCCATGCATGGGTGCCGCAGACTTGTGTCTTAGCTTTGCTGCCTGCTTAGAGTGGACTTAGCGCTTGTGCCATGTCAGCTTCCCCGCATTCGTTTAGAAGCGGGCTACGCAGTGGCTCCACCTTTAAGCACGGTTTGGCGCATCTTGAGGAGGGTAAGAAGTTAAGTTGGAGTGCTTGGATGACTCCGGACAAAGCTGCTCTCAAAGCGTGATACACGACCGGAAATGACAAACGCACCTCTTTGCCGTGCCTTTCTCCTTCCATTACAAGATAAAGCAGTTTCAAGAATAATCGTGATTGACGGCCATTGCTGCGTTGTTGCGCTGGATCCAGGTTGCATGCTTCATTAAGCCTATTAGGAGCTCTCGCGGCGCACGCTTGCGTGGACATGCAGACAAACATGGGACACCGCTGGTTGAGGAGGTTCCGCTTGCCCAGCAAGACCCTGACACACCTGAGACGCCTACCCCGGTCCGTCCTTTGTTTTCACCTGTGTCACTTGCAAAAGCTGCAACCGACGAGTTGGTGGGCTCCTTGACGGAGAATGACGTCATTAACTGCATGGAAGAGGAGGTTGAGAACATGGTGCGGGCGGATGATACCCTACCTGATAGCCAAGACCCTTATTGGGAAAATGACATCCCAACACTGGAGGAGGCAGAGCAGCGCATGCAACTGGAAGCATGTGCGCATTTAGTACAGTGCTCACGCACGTGCAACCGTTGTTGGGTTATGTATCCAGCTCAATCTGTGTGTTCAGACCGCACAACTGCTTGCTTGGTAACATGTGCGTGTGTGTGTGTGTGTGTGCATGCGTCTTGGCCCACGTAAGGATCCTGCAAGCGATTCTGACATGCAGCAGGCTGAGGCGCTGGCCGATCCGTACATGGTCGTTGATTCAGAAGGAGACCAGGATGTGTCCGATGCTGAGACCTTGCCAATCGAGGACCCAGCACACACACACACACTCACACACTCACACACTCACACACTCACACACTCACACACTCACACACTCACACACACACACACACCATACACACACACACCAACGCGCATTGCCGCGACCTACAATGTGCGTGCAGGATTTGTTGGTCGGTCTGCAGTCCATGAGCCAACAAGCTCCTTGACTTGCGTGTTGGCGGGCAAACGCAACAATCGTGCCACTTGATTGTAAATACTGAGGACGGCCAGAAACGCGCGGCAGACTTGCAGGATGCTGCTCCCACATCTGCAAAGAAAGCCAGGGCCAGCGCACCAGCTGACCAGGAAGTTGCTGAGCCGCAGGCAGCCGATGGCGCTGCAACACCCGTCCAACCGGTTGCCCGTCAGCCCCGCACGTGGGCAGAGCTTCTGGGGGCGACGCCAAGCACAGCTCTGCCGCCCCAGCAATTGCAACTGCAAGCGCAAACAAGCCCGACGCCACCGAGCAGGAAAACAAGCGAGGTCGACAACAGCGCGGCCTGGTGCGCAGCAGCTGCAAAGCTGAGACGGATGTGTGAAGTCAAATCCAGCGGCAAGTTGGAGGTGCCGCCGGATTTGGCCAGTGAATGGATGTGCAAGGGCCCTAAGCGCAACAATTTGATCCAGATGATGATGGACGCAGGTCGAAACAAGGAGACTGTCTGTCATGCGTCGGGCATACAGTTTGGCGTGCGCAGGTACGCTTGTGACTGTTATTCATGCCATGCTTGATTGCAGGATCTGTTCCTTCAACGTGTCGAATTGCGCAGAACTGGGGAGAGGTACAAGAACTTGGCCACAAAAGGAGGCTTCTACTCAGAAGCCGACATGCGGAAGCCCGTGTCGGAAGGAGGTCTGGGTTGGTCACAGCGCCACCCTTACAACGATATCGACTGAATCCTATTGCAAATCACGTGTGCTTTCACCCGTGACTTCTTCAGGAAAATGGTGGCCAAAGCCAAGGAGTTTTGTGAAAGCCATGGGGAGCTGACGCAGCCCCTTGGCATGCCAACAAGGAAATTTGGGCCTGCCAAGGCCCAGCGCACAGCAAAGGCCTTGGGCCTGGGCCTAGTGAAAGAGCTCTACATAAGCGAGTTTAGGACCTATAGCGCCAGTCCTTTTGGGTAAAGGTTCTTGGCCTGGGCTGCAAGGGCTCTTTGTCTGCAAAGGCCTTGAAGATGTTGGGCCAGGGCCGTGACATAAGGGCCCTTTGGTGGGTCTGTGAAGGCTCAGCACTCGGTATAATGGCCTTGCTGCCATAGGGCCGGCAAAGGGCCTGGAAATCCAGCTTTAAGGCTTAATTGCAGCAAAGGCTTTGAGTTGGTCCTGCTGTGAAGGGGGCCTGTGAAGGCCTTCACTGTTTGGGCCAGGGCCTGCAAAGGCCCTTGCCTGACCCTGTGAAGGCCTTCACTGTTTGGGCCAGGGCCTGCAAAGGCCCTTGCCCTTGGCCTGTGAAGGCCTTCAACATTGTTTGGGCCAGGGCCTGCAAAGGCCCTTGGCCTGGGCCTGTGAAGGCCTTCACTGTTTGGGCCAGGGCCTGCAAAGGCCCTTGCCTGACCCTGTGAAGGCCTTCACTGTTTGGGCCAGGGCCTGCAAAGGCCCTTGCCCTTGGCCTGTGAAGGCCTTCAACATTGTTTGGGCCAGGGCCTGCAAAGGCCCTTGGCCTGGGCATTATGTGTGTATTAAGTTAGTGAAGGCTTCGTTGTTTTGGGCCGGGCTGCAACGGTAGACACCGCCTAGGGGCCTGTGAAGGCCTCACCTGTTTGGGCCAGGGAACTGCACAAAATGGGCCCTAGGGCCAGTCCTGCGAAGGGGCACCCTCAACTCCTGGGGCCTTTCAAGGCCGGATAATGGTTTGGTATTTTTTGTTTCCGGCAGGGCCCTGCGAAGGCCTCTGCTGGTGAAGAGGCCGGAAGGCCTAGTTAAACGCTACACTATGGGCCTCGAATCTTTGCGTTTTTGTGGGCATTGATTAGTAAAGCCTACATAGGCTCAGGTGTTTGAAAGCACCCCCCCCCCCCCGCTTTTGATGTTTTCGTTCGCGACTTCCAACGGCGCGGAACAGTATGATGAAGAGGTCATTGGTATAGGGTGACGTCAGAACTTCGGGGCGTTGAAGGGGGTAGAGCGGCCGAACAAGCGCACCACTTCGGTTCAGCGGTACAGGCCAAGCATCCACAGCTTCCATCCCTGGGTCCATGGACACATCCTTCAAGCACAATGGCTCTGGACTTTGTTCCTTGGAAGGGCCCAAAGGATCTTTGCCAGAGGACCTTGTAAACATGGCAGCTTGCGTACCACGTTTGCAACGCCGGCGCCCTTTCAATGGCACGCGCCAGGACACTGTCAAAAAGTACATGGATGAGTGCCTTGCTTCCCGCGAGAAGCTACGCAAAGCCATTGACAAACTGGACCATGATGCTCCAGCGCTCAAACCGTGCAGGCCTTATAAGCGCGCATACACATGGTGCAGAACAACGTATCACGCATGACCTGCGTCTTAGGGAGCTTTGCAAAATGGAAGAGGTGGAAGAGAAGCTGGGCACCCTGTATGACCAGCTTGCCGAGCAGGCTGCTGACATCAAGGTTGGCAAAAGGCTGCCCGGTGGCAAGGATGAATGTTGTTGCGATACGTTGCGTTGATGCGACAAGTGGTTCACCATGCGCACGAGCTTCAGGCCGGAGCAGCTTGAAGAAGTCATGCAAACAGTGCGTCGTCAGTTTGGATCTTAACTGATCTTAACCTCATTTCGTTGACCTTCTTAGGGCCAGGCTTTGCCGAAGTGCCATCGTTCATGCAGCCCAGGGCAGCCCTCGCTATCTCCTTGGAGGCCAAGAACAGGACTTGCTTGCTGTCAACCCTGCGCTGTCCCTTTGCAAACTCAACCTTGCAGGAAGTTCAAGAAGGTGAAAAAGGAGACCGCTGAGGGCTCGCCTAAGCCTAAGCCAAAGGCCAAGGCAAAGCAGAACCCTACGCCGAAAACCAGGCAGAGGAAATGCAAGGGGGATTGAGGTAAGATCATTCCCAAAAAAAGCACTACGACCCTTAATTGCGATCTGCCAGAACGTGAGTCTACACTTGTGCATGTTTGAAGCCTGGCTGATTTGATGGGAATGATCTCCCTCATTAGGGTGCAATGGCAACTTAGGTGGCCTGACAAACTTCATTTGCCCTGGGCAGTCATGTGGCAGTTGAGCCAGTTAGGAGCGGACTATTTCAATTGAACACGCAAGGGGCACAATCCTTTGTTGGGCCATGTTTTCCATGCTGTGACACAGCAATTTAGATTCCTGTGCGGGAATACCTGCACTGGCCGGGGTGGTGCATCTGAATTGCCACTGGCAAGCTGGCTTATCCCTGCAGACACGCGAGGGAGAAAACAGGCAACACACAATTGCTTAGCTCACCAGCCAGCGGTGCCATAAGGCTGTTTGGATTTTCCAGCTTGCGGGCTTGACAAGCCAGGTGAAACCGTCAATGCGCCGTCTGGCAGCCGCAGAGCGGACCACTTGGCCAAGCAATTGGCTAAGGGAGCTTGGGCCTAAGTCCTGGAGTGCAATGATAAGATTCGGGGAATGCAGCAAAACACTTGAAGGTGCCAGCCTGTGATGTAGTGGAAAGCGCTTTACTCGATGTAGAGGAGTACGCTGCAACAGATATTTGCTTGCAAGAGCTGGCGAAGGGAAGGCTAAAAGATGCTGAACAACATGTGATCAAAACGCTGGCCAAGCACCAGAAATCATTGGGAGCGCCGATTTGCCGCGTTGAGCTGGGGCAAGCTGGTCAACTTCGAAGCTACCCGTTTATAAGGCCCCTGGATGTCATCAGCGCGCTTGATAGTCATGGGTACATCAACGCTTGCATGGGTGCGGGGGAAGCAAGTTGCACTACAATGCTTTCTATGTTCTGGGAACGCTTTGCCGCACTTTACCCTCAACATGACGTTTGTGCTGATATCAACTCTGGCAAGGTTGACCCCAAATACTTGGTACCTCTCCAAATGCATGGAGATGGTGGACGTGGGTACCGCAAAACTGAAGTCATGATTTTGCAGTATCAGCCCATCCTCGGAGCCGGAACAAGGGCAGCTCCCGCTGAGAAGGTGGATTTACCTTTGAATTTTTTGGGGCATAGCTTTTGCACTCGGTTTTTGTTCGCAGTTATGCCAAAGGCTTTCTTCAAGAAGAACGCAAAGGTATTGCTGAAACTGGCACGCAAGTTTGCTGAAGAGCTACGCGTGCTGTACGACAAAGGCTACACCTCCCAAAGTGGCATCACATTCCGCTTTGCTACCGTGGGGATGAAAGGGGACCTTCCCTACATCACAAAGATCGCGGGCTTCAAGAGATCGTTTGGCCGAGTTCGAAAACGCCCGGAAAAAGCAAATTCAAAGCCTTTGGCAGGAATGTGCTGGCTTTGTTTAGCCGGCACTCCCAACTATGATTTTGAAGACTTGTCGCCAACAGCACCTTGGATTAGTACAATTGGTTCTGACCCACAGCCCTGGACTACGCCTAGTCGCATTGTGCAAACTCTTGGAAGTGATGCTGCTCACATAGCATCCTTTTTCAAGTTAGATTTGTTCCACATCTGCTTGGCAGGGGTCCACAAGGAGTACGTTGCTTCCAGCCTTGTTCACATCCTCGGGCACTATGATGGAGCCATGAATGCGCAACTGACCCAAATGAATCGGGACTTGCATATTTTTCTCCGGCAGCACAGGGTGAATCTACATTGCCAGGAGCTCACCCTCAGTTTGCTGGGATACAATGCTAAAGAATACGCTTCAGGCGGCTGGAATAAAGGGCAAGATTCAGCAACGCTAATGAAATTCGTGCACTGGCTTTTGCAACAAGACAAGTGGGCGCCGCTCGTGAACAAGAAGCAAGAGCTTCAATTGATGAGAAATGCAGCTAGCTGGATGAATGAGTTCATGTCAATTCTGCACTCGTCGGGGTGTTTTCTGGATGGCGAAAAGGCCTCAAGGGCAGCTATGCTGGGACAATCATTTTGCGTTGCGTACCAAAAGCTTGCAGTTTGGGCGCTGGATCAGCGTGTTTTGTTGTACAATCTGATTCCAAAGCTGCATTGTTATCACCATGCAATTATAGTAATGGGTTCCCACGCGCAAGCAAAAGGCTTCGCGTGGAATTTACTGAATGATGCTACACCCCAAGATGAAGACTTCGTGGGTCGGGTGGCTAGGATTTCTAGGCGTACTAGCAGCCGCGTTGTACCGCTTAGGGTGCTGCAAAGATGGCAGTGTGCAGTTCTCACGGAGTTGAAGGGATCAAGGAAAAAGGTGCCAAAACATGACACAATTGCACTCCGAGGGCTCTTGGTGCGCAAGCTTTGCAGGCCCATGAGTCTAATAGTACAAAACAACTATGCTACACTCCTTTGGCCTTCATAGGCCTTGGGGCCTTCACAGGGCACAAGCCTCGGGGCCTTCGCAGGCCCACAGACCTTTAGGGCCTTCGCAGGCCCATGGGCCTTCACCCACACAACCACACACTTGAGCGCTCATCACCCATGCATGCACTCACTCAGGCGCACACTCATGCAAACACAGGCCTGCAAAGGCCCGCCGTAGCTGTTTCTAACGCATGCCGGGTCGATGTATATATTATATGCATGTATCACGAGTTCATGCCAAGTAGGACATTTTGTGGACAAGGGTTTTTTCATACCACGACCATTTTTTTGTCGCACGACCAAAAAAATGGTCTTTCGAACTGCGACCAAAAAACGGCAGTCTTTTGAGGCCCCAGGAACTGAAAAGAGCAGGCGCTTCGCCGCTTTTTGGGCCCCACTCCCTTTTCGCTGCGAAGAAGGTATATCCGGACTCAGGGGGGGTCCTTTGTAATCTGAGATGCCCGAGATAACTCGATAAGTTGGAATCAGTTGGAATCAGTCGGGATTACTCAGAATACTCAGGGGGGTAAGTTGGAAGAACAAACGCAACATCAATTTGCCGCAGGCGCCCACTTCGGCCTGGCCGTGCCTGCGGTGGCCTGGCGTGTTTACGCTCATAAGACATGGGGTTGTCTCCCATTTGTTTGGGGTGTGTGTTTGTTGTTCTCCCTTAACATGGTGGTTGTCCTTTTGGTTCTTTTTTTTAGAACCACAAACATGGGGTGCCCTCCACAAAAGACACACTCATATGCTGGGTGCGGTCAACAGCAGCTAAGCTGTTTGTTTTGCCCAAACAGACAGACCACATGGATCTTTTTGGTTCAGACTCTGGATGTACTGAGCATGGAGAACCGAGAGTGTTGTCCCAAATGAAATGGTCCGGCTACGCCAGGCACTTGGACTCAAAACTTGGAGCCTATGGCCCGAAAACGGGTGCGTCGAAATCCAGTTCTGCTTTTTCTGTGGCGCTGTTTGGTGAGGCGATAGGACGATATGATGTCGGAGACTTCCAAGATGGTTTCCACTACCCCCAAACCACCTGTCACCCCAGGGAGGATGGGAAAAGAACCATGTGTGTCATTTTTTCCATGGGGTGTCCACTAGTTTCAATCCACTGCCCCCCCCTGGAAAGCAAGGTATAGTGGCTATACCGGTACATCACATGACCCCCTGACAATATTGGTTTAAGAGTAGGGGAGTCCATAGAGAGGTCACGGGAGGCAGGGAGAATGAGCGAGTTGCACCCTGATTGCGTGGCGTCATGAGGGTAACTTCCAAGCACCCGTCAGACAACCTCAGGGGAAATCACTACGTTTTGAAAAGAAAGATGGTTGAAAGGTATGCGGAATCAACCTCTACATTTTGCTGGGGAGATGCTGCTTTCTTTTTGGGGGCTTCCTTCTCAGCTTGCATTGAGGCGAAAACCAACAGGAGACCAACCACAGAGTTCGACTCTTATATCTTACATGGGGGTTGATCAGTATTCCCTTCGGCCCCAAAATGACAATGGCTAGCTGTTCCCATGCGTTGCGGACCTTTTGATCAACCCCCACATGAGTTGTATCCGTCGGATCGGCTTTTAGGCTTGCAGGTTCCTCGGCTAGGAGGTTTCGAGGGCACGGTGTTTCCCGCGCTGGATGCTGATGTGTAAGTGTGTTCATCCCCACAAGTATTCTCGGATGGAGCGCTCAACCTATGAGTTCTGAGCACCCCTGGAAAAAGAAAGCAAAACGCATCGACAGGGCGGGACATGACCACTGGTTGATGGCATCCAGCGAAAAGTCATTCAACTGCGTAGTCGAGTGATCTTGTCATGTCAAATCAGATGTCTTCTCCAGCCAGGCTGATTGGGATATTCCGAAAGACGGAATAGTTCTATCACTCCCTCCTCCTCCAGTGGACACATGGCAACACATTTCAACAGGGAAACCCCTCAGAAGTGGTACGTGAATCCTCACTTCGGCGACCAGTTTTGGGTCCAAAGAAAGAGATCCAAACTCCCCATAAGACCCCGAACCCATACGGGTTTCCCACGTGAGTGTGCCTTTTCTTTGCGGCCCGGCGTCCTTTTTGTTGGTGTTTAAAGAACAACTGGAAAGCCGAAATCCAAGTTTTGGGTGCTCGTTCCGATTCCTATATGAAGGCCCGCCAAAAAAAGAAAAAAGGTCCATGTTTTCTCGAGCGCTTCGTGCGCTTACTGCGTGCGCTCGCCGCGCTCGAGGTGCTGCCCAAGATCCCGGGGATGCAGCCGTTGGCCTGGTCCTCGTTGCTACAGGCGGCACTGCAGCTGCCGGGGACCTGGACTCATCCGACTGGACGGACGAGCGTTTCTGCACACGGCGAGCTCACTGATTTGGGGGTAAAACACAAAGGTAAGGATCCTTTACCTGCAGATCCCTAGGTGTTGGAAATATGGTAATAAGCTCAGGTGATATCCCCAACAGCACATGGAACAACGCGTGGAACCCTTGGCGCACCGGTATCTGTTGGTTTAGTCATCCTGGGTGAAAGATGCGAATTCAATTCCAACCCGTTTCAGGTTTAGTCATCCCGTCGTGCAAAGGAAACCGCATGCTCACGCAAGGTTGACCCACGCAAGGGTGACCCCGGCTTTTGTAGAGGGGAAATGGGAAACCACCCCTTAACCACCAAAACCGCCAATTCAGACCACCAATCAGAGGGAAGCTAAAGCAAGCAACAGAGTTGCAGATCACTTTGACCAAACTATTTGCAAGTCCTTCAGAATCTATGCCTTACCGCCCCCACACCTTGAAGCCGCTTTTGGCTTTGCTGATTCAGAGCCATAGCAAGGAGCCATTGCAGCTAATAGTGACTATCAGTGACTAGTAGTGACTGCTGGCCAATAAGGACCCTTGTTATGGCTTGGACTTAGTATTGGAGGTCCCTTATGGCATGGGGTACCTCCCATGGACATTTGGAGCATACTTTGCCTTGAAACCACGGTTGATTTCTGAGGGTTTCTGAGCGGTGCGAAATGGATGTCCTTGGGCCAATCCACAGTATCCCCCCCTTCCATCCCCAGAATCCCAAAGGCGGTGGCCGCCTTCGGCCGAGGCCTCCGGAACTGGCCGACGGCTCGCCGGAGACGGCGCCGCGGCTCGGGGCGGTCAGGGCTGGGGCGAAAGACGTGGGGGTGGGCCGGCCGGGAGTGCAAGCTGAGCGGCGGCGGCTGGATTGGGCGATGGCTGGGTGTTTCAAGCACCAGTGAATGGAGAAAGGCCTGCAGTTGGTAGGCTCATCCCAGTGTTCAGGGCACCTCCAAGGCTGTTTTGTAGTGTTGGGTAGACTAAATATGAAGCAGAATCTGAGCATCATATTTTCAGTGTACCCTCTCTTATGGGCCGAGCTTCACGCATTCCAGTTGCCTGGAGGGTTCCCCTTAAAATCGACTGAGCAACTCCACCGGAAATCGACTGGAAGTCACTGCAAAAAAAACCGCTGGACGTCGCTATTCTCCAAGAGGAAGCCACTGGTGCTATGGCTGGTGCGGGCTTACGGCCGCCGGTTTTCGGGGCCGCGAGGTGTGCTCCCTCTACTGCCAAGTCGTCGAAGCGCTCGAGGCCGGACAAAACACTCCCGGAGCGGATCCGGGAGCCGGGAGCTGTGTTGGAAGATGCCTTGGTATAGCCTAGGTTTCCCAGTACCCTTTTACCGCGTTACCGTTTCTTTTTTGGGGGAGGGTTCCCCTACTACAATAATTGACTACAGAAAAAAGGGTACCCTTGTTCTAACCTCTCTACTGGAGGACCGAGTAGCCGTGTTTCACTAAGTTGGCTCAACCGTGAGGTTTCCCCGCGATCCACAAAGTGAGCCAGGGTTTTCGGTGTAGTTTGGGACAACATGTGCGGTTTTGCCGGTCAATTTGGGCTGAGGCATTGGGGGATGTACTAATGAACTTCTCTTACGACAGGGCGGGCGAACCCATTCAGCATTTGCATGTTTCGTTCGTGGCTCAGATCATGATGTGTTGTTTGCAAGGGGCCGCGGTACATTCTTGCAGATTGAGAGATCACAAAAAGACGTGGCGGCGCGCGGCAAGATTGGGCACCATGGATTTCTTTTATAAATGGTCCAAGGATGTCGCGTCACGCATGCGATTGATGGTTTTGATTGGTTGTTCACGGCATATGCGCGATTCGTTCGCCCAAGCAATACGACTTTGCTCACTTGGCTCTGCAGAAGATCACATCCAACTCAAGCTTTGGCGAGGATGTTTGGCGACGATGTTCTTCTCCTCTAGGTCCCCCTCCTTTGACGCTTACTGATTCGCCACAAACTGAACAACCATCTTGGTCATATATTTTAGTAGGTTCTGCCTTGGCATAGGACCAGTTAAAATATGTTTGTTTAAACCTCAAGCATCTTACCATCTTATCACCCTTCTCTCCCTCCCTGAGTTCCGTTTCGGACTTTAGTCGCTTTTTTTTTTTGGGCATGGTAAACAAAAAACGTGTTACGACTTTTTCCGGCCAATCCACTGGATCGTGAGTTCTTGAGTCAATCAGTCTTATGTGTCTGTTTTAAGGGACCCTTGGATTTCAAATGGGAAAGCCATCATTCTAGGGGTTCCATATGCCATATACCCTTATTGACCATTTTCCATTAAGATACACCCCTATAATGTTGACCCCGTATTAATAAACCCCTGTTTATTAATATGGGGGTGTTCCCCTCCAAAACTGATAAATCCCCACTAAAACCAGGGATACACCTACGCTTCAACATCCGGTCAGTCACTGGGGTTTTGGTGGCCAGGAGCTGGCGCGGGAGCGGCAGCTCCGCAGCAGCCTGGGGGAAGAGGTCACGGAGTTCCAGAAGAAGCCGGGGACTAAGGCCCAAAAGGAGGTGGAAGGTTTTTTCCCGTTGTATTTGGGTCATTTTAGGTCTACGTCTCTCTTCTTTCTTTTCCTTTCGGGGGGGGGGGGTACCCTCTTCATGGTTGTCGCTGGGAAACATTTTACATCTTTGCTTATTGTGGTTTAGAGGGAAATCCCCACTTAACTGCTAGTGTTTAAATTTTTGCTCCCCTTCCAACGGCAACCAAGTCGTTATGGCATGGTGGTGAATGGAAAGCTGTCAAAATTGAGCATGACTGAACTGGTTTGTGGGATTTTCTAGCTGATTCTCAGGAAAGAATGAGTTGGAATGAACCCCCCAAAAAAAAACCCTACTGAGCGCCAGCAAGTTGTCCCTTCCATTTTTTCCTTTCCATTGGTCCCCCCTTTGAAGGGGAACACCTGGAACACTGCTGAACTTTGAGGGTCCATTTTGAGACAAGTCCAGAGATGTTTGTGTTTCTTTTTTTTATCATTTTTTATTTTATTTTATCCAGTTTTCAAAGGGCTCCATCACGCCCGGACAAATATGTTTCTCGAGTTTCTCCAGGGGACTCAACCAAATGGAGTGAGTTTCCGGGTTTCTGGACTTGAAGAGGATACCACTGGTGTTTTGTTTTCCCCCTTTTTTTTAAAAGTGTGTCTCCAGAATAGTGGGCTCTCCTCTTGGCTTCCCTGCACCACAAGGAAGGGGTATCCTTACAATCGACACTTGAGTCCTCTTCCAAGTCAAAAAGTCATGTGGGAAGAGCTCATATTGTGTTTCTCTATGAAAGGTGTTGTGTTTCCCGTGTTTTCCCTACATCTTGTCGGGGAACCCCCCGTTTGGAGGCAAAAAAGACACACCCATCTTCTGTGTTTGTTGGCACAGCTTCGGTTTGGGGTGGAAACCAAAGGCCACGGTTCAGATGAGACACGCTCCATGATTTCATCTTTGGTCCATTTTGCTTGGATGTTAGGACTTTAACTTTTTGCCAACTAGTGGGTTTTCGATTAAACCACCAACAGTTAAATTTTTGGCAGGGGAGCAGATTTCGCAACCGAGTCATGGCGGTTGGCTTCACGAGGTACGACAAGTTGCTGGCGGAGCAGGAGGTCCTCTACAAGGCGAGCTTGAAGTGTTTTGGGGTGACTTAGCCATGGGCCAAGCGATTTCCTACAGGGGATGACTAGACCAAGAAGTATGGGTTGGAATTGAATTTGCCATCTTTCACCCAAGATGACTAAACCAACAGATGCAGGGGTGTCTTGTTTTTGTTTGGAGATGGTACCCTTGTCGAGGCTGGTTTAAAGCGACGCCAACAGGATAATAACAATCTTTGGGGCCCTCTATTGTAAGACACACCCAAATGCTGGCATGCGCTGAGTTCCTTCGATCTCATTTGCCGAATGGGTTTGGAGCTCAAGGATGTCGGGGCAAAACCAGTGGCCTATTAATCAACCATGGGATTATTACTCCGGGGTTAACATTAGGGGAAATAGATGGGTTTCCCTGGTAGATGATGAAACCATCAGGTAAACCAGGAATCGCCATCTATCTTTCTAGCGAAACAACCAAAAAGGACACCTATGCCCTCAAGGGATACCACCAAAACTCACCTTGTTGGTCCTTGGATTGAATCCCCTATTTCAGGGGTTTGAATGGTTAGAAATTGCAGATATGGTTGGCGTTGCGACTGTGAGATTGCGGACGTGTCACATTGGCTCGAGGATTGCACCTTGCAAACCAGTTGGGATTCCACATGAGTCAGTTGCTTGGCACTTTTCGAGTTTTCTATTGGCGAGGTGCTTACTTTACTTGATCGGCACGGCAAATCAACCGAAAGCATCACCCACCAGCAGATCCCCTCTCCCCGTGGGTCAATCACCGGCCAGATGAGGTTGCAACTTGAGGCGGCCCCGTCCAGTCCGGCCTGCCGACCTACGGGTGGGGGGTGGGGCGTTTTAAACTCAACTACCAAACTAAAGGGGGAGAAGCGCTGCATCGATCTAGTGGGCTTTTCTCCCACTTTTGATCGGTTGGTTTGGTTAGACGTAGATGGGTTCCACTGGTTTGCCTTGTTTTGTTCTTAATTTGCCAGAGAAGCCCATCGATTTGTTTCCAAAAGTTCTTAAAAGATCACCTATCTTGGTAGATTCCACTGGTTCAGCTTGGTTTTATAATCATTTCCCAGAGAACCCCATCGAGATTTGTCCAACATATCACCTATCTTGGTTTCCTTTTAAATCCCCAAAGGTCGCGGTCCCCCTTTGAGACAGACCCACAGGACGTTCACTCGCGAGTTGGACCTTCGCAGGACTTCTTTGCACGGAGGGACCAGTGGCTCTCTGAGAAGAAAGACCTCGAGGCACGGCGGAAGCTTTGTTGACCATGCCACATGCCCTCCCTTCCACTGACATGGCACCTCTAGGGTACCTGGAAGATTGGTTTCCTCTTCACCCCATGGTGCTATATTAGTTGGAGGGGGGGGGGGGAACATTTAAGAGATTGAGGTTCGGCAACCACGGAGAAAGGTCAATATGTTTAATTTCCTGGATTGAGCAAAACAAGCGTGGATTAAACACATGGGTTTGAGGGCACATGAAATCGACCCAAGCTTTTTGGTTGCCGTCAGTGAGTAATTCATGGCCGAGTTTGGCTTGGCACAAACTATGTGTTTTTGATGGGTCTATACCCATATAGCCCTTCCTTCTCATGTCGGTTGAACTGATTTCAATCGCAGGGCTGAATATTGACCAATGCGACATGGCTGCACGACTCGACCAGATCGGGGCAGAGATGCGCAGATTTCCGTTGCTTCTCAGGGAGTTTGTATGGTCTCCGGAGCAAACCGAGGCGAGGGCGATAGACCAAAAAATCAGATGCAAATCTCCCAAAACCACAAAGTCGAACATTGAGACCTCCCGGTTGGCTCACAAGTGCCGGTTAGCACCGCGACAGGCGACATGCACTCAAAGACACGCTCTAAACTCAACAACTCCAAACATGTTTGTTGTCAACCGAAAGGGAAGGGGCCTCAAGTACTAATTCTTGTCTTACAGCTTCGCTCCAGTGATCTAATCGCCTCGGGCAGTTGCCCGTTCCAGGTTGGGGCAAGTGAGGTTCCCAAAGAATCAGGGTCCCGGTCCTTGGGTTTGCCTCAGCCGATTTGTTTCTTGAACTCGGCAGATCGCCTTCCGGAATTCCGCTTGCCAGCTTAGACCTGGTTGCGACATCTGTTGCCCTCTTTTGCCGGACCAAGACCACTGCTCGAAACGGCCCGATTGGGCGGTGTCTCCAAATGAACGAACCTCAACGGGTTTGCTCACTTGCAGAGGTGCCACAAGACATCAGGTTTTTGGCCCGATTTATATGAGTGCTCGTTTTGGAACCTCCAAAAGGAGTGGTGTTCGTTGCGTTTCCCTTCGCAACCCCCAACCAAAAAGGTACCCTCAAAAAGGACGCACCTAGTTCAATATGGTTGGTTTGTATCCAAATTGGAGGCTCGTCCTATTTGGGCTTGTCTCATTCGAGGATTCCCAAATGGTGGGTTTCCTTTTGGCAGGAAAGTCCTACAGGATTGGGAACTTGTTTGAAACAACCAATCCCTCCCCTTTGAAGCGAAACCAAATGGATATTAGAGGCTGAGTCACCCACCCCCCATATCCCCCAAGCTGCAGGAGCGCTTGAGCATCCAGGGCAACCTGCTCACGGCCTTTGGGCGTGAAAGTCGGTTGGTGCGGTTCACCCCAGGGACAAACTTTGGTGGGTGCTCGCGGTTGTGGAAAGCTGGTTTCTGCGATGCCAATGGAATCCCCTTTTAAAGTTTACAATTACCAACATCGTCACAGGGAGGGAAGTTCCAGACGCACCAAAAAGAAGCAATCGGTTTGCGGGGTCCAATTCTTAGTTGGACACGCCCATTTGTCAGAAGACCTTCCCAGCTTGTTCAGCTGCATGTTTGACCCATATTCCTTTTGAGCCGATGGCGCAGAAACTTTTAGATTTCATCTGCCTTGATCGCTGGGATGGTGGTTCTTGCCTGGCGGGGCTTGTTGCCCTGGAACCAGCTTTGATACAGCAAGCGAGCCAGGATGCCACTGGAAGCATGAACCGCCTGGGACCCTTGATTTGCTTTGGGCCGGTTGGGATGCCGGGTTTGAACATCCAAGAGGATGCAGCAGCTTTATGATGTGTTGCATCACTTCGAGCACTTCGTGCCGAGGACAGCTTGAAGAAGTGTGAAGTGCAGGAGAGCCAACTGCAGACTTGGCACCTCGGCTCGCAAACATTGGTCTGCCAACAGAACCCATTCGGCCATAGAGCTTGTCCCCTCGTCTGCATTTCACTCGTTTGGTTGGTGTCGGGCTTACCCGGTAAACCGTTCCAGGTTGTAAGGCCTGGGTTTAACTTATTTTGATCCTAATTACCCTTGGCAACTACTAGTTGGCTGCTCAAAAAATGGCAACACGGCATGGTAGATGGAACCAAGACTGAAACCTGCGGGGCAAGCCCCACCTCTTTCACTTTGAGCAACACCCATTTCAGGTTAACCCATGTTCTAAGGTTTGATTCCCCATTCTCTTCACCCATCGTTGTCTGTAAAAAAAACAAAAAAAACACACACACACACAAATCGGTTTTTCAGGGTTTGGCCAAGAGAAGGATCCCTCCCAAAACAAAATGGGGAGGGTGCGGCTAGACAACTGTGGCCTGGTCCTTTTTCGCCGCCCAACGTGCATGGGTGTCCTTTTGGTAAAATAGATGGGTTGCCCTGGTAAGTGGTTCATAAAACCAATCTATTTCAGTGGAACCCCTCTATGTCTTTCTCAAACCGATCAAAAAAAACACCTCTGCATAACCTGGCCCAAAAACGAATTTGAACTTCTTGGGCCACCTAAACCGAAGACATCCAGTGCATCTGGGCAAAAACCTTTGATTTTCCTGGGCCACCAAACAAATGGAAGACATCCCACGTGCGGGAAAGAAAAACCAAAGAAAAAAACAGCTCCTCAGCCCAACGCGGCCGCACGTCGCCCAAAACGTCGCCGCCTGGCCGTGGCCGTCGCGGCCGTCGCGGCCGAAGGCAGCAGCTGAGCTCCGGCGGCGCCCCGGAGCTGCGGGAGGAGCTCATGGCGGCCATGGCGCGGGTGGCTGCGCTGGAGCAGAACGAGAGCGCGCCTCGTCGTTTGACGGCGGCGTTTTGAAAGACTCGGCGTCGACTCGGAGCTCGGTTTGGAGGTCCTGGGGTCCCAAAAAAGCCCCAAGAAGCCAAAAACGGGGCCGTAGGATTCTAGGTGGTTGTTCTTGGTTCTGTTCCTGAGTTGTTTTTTTGGTACAGTGGTAGTTTCCATTTAACCCACTAAAAGTTATTCACTTTCAGCAGGGACCTGAAAACGAACAGCCCATTGAAGGAACTTATTTAATGTGGGAACCTGATTTGGTGGTTTGATATGTTTGGATTGATGGTTAGGATTGAACCCTGGGTTTGTAGAGTTCCCCGGGCAAACAAAGAAACTTCGGCCACTGGCTCAAAACCGATTCGGGTAGAAGGCTAGTCAGGGACAGTACCAGCCAGAAACAGCTGCCGCCTTTGTATTTCCTTACATGGCTTTGGGTAGACCAGTTTAATACCAGGTGTTGATTGTGACTCATTTGGTCATTACAGCAACTAGTATAGTTGTAAATATTGCAATTAATATAATATTCAGTATATTGCTCCACCACACATTTAATTATAATAGTCTGCACCACCAACAATTCAAACATAGAATAATGAACAACATGACATGATCTGGAATTTGGAGAGGTCTGGATTGATGGTTAGGTGTGAACCTCTGGCTCTTGTAGAGTTACCCTTGGGTCAAAAAGACACGCCTGACCAAAACCCACCTGAACCCGGCTTGAAACCTGGACAAATCCCTTTGTTCCTTAAAACCAAGCTCCTTGTAGTCCTTATATCGCCGTTGCCGCTTGGAAGTTGGACTATGACACAAGTTGGACTTGGAACGGGGGGGGAATGGGGGCATGGACTACCTTTGGCGCATTTTGCCAAGGGATGTTAGGACTTCATGTTTTTTTTTTACCCAACTAATGGGTTTGCCGTATTCAACCACTAAAATAAAGAAACAAAGGGCCTTCTTCTTTTTTTTTACCAACTAATGGGTCTGCCGTATTCAACCACTAAAAGTAAAAAAAAAAACAAAAAAGAAAGAATAAGAAGCAACAACAACAAAAAGAAAATCAACTTTTCGCAGGGCTTCGCAGATTTCGCCACCGAGCAACGACATCTCCGGTTGAATCCCCCGGATTGGACCAGGAAACTTGTAATCGCCTGGCCGCCGCTTCAGCCGCCAAGCCCCCCGCTTCAGGCTTTCTTTGCTTGACTGCTAGTGGGCTGGATCTTTAGACTTTAATCTCTCTTTGTTTCTTTTCTTTTTCGGAAAATTAAGGGGTTTTCCATCAAACCCACAAAGAGTCAAACTTCTTTTGCCGAGGGGCCAACGGCAAGCAAGTTTGGTTCTTGACAGCTTGGGGGCGAATGGGGCCCCTGTTTAAAGAACCTTGTTTTGGCTCCCTTTGGAGATACCTCCGGCCTGGCTGCTTCAACACATTGCACCCTGGCGCCTGGTTGACGTTTGATGTCCGGTGGTTTCCCTAGATATTGCAAGTGAACCACGTGGAACCACAGAACCGTCTATATAATATATATACATATATATATATATTTGTTTAATGATTATTCTGCAGGGATTCCCACCTGTCCCCCTGCTTACCTCATATTTACTTTGCGTTCCCGCGATTTATTTCATGTATACCTCTAAAAGTGGTTATCTTTTGCAAGGGATCAACAGATTCTTTAGGGAAATTCTCAAAATGGTGGACCCACGTTTGGTTGGCATTTGAAAGGAAACCAAAACAAAAACCAACCAGTTTGGGGGTCCCTCTGTAGTTTTCGAAGGGTTGATTCCCCATTATTTTCAACCATCGTTCTTTTCGACAACCGATCGCTGTTTCCATGGGACTTTAAGATGCTTTCCTGCACATGGGGAAGCTTCTTTTCGAAGGGTATAGGGGGACCACCACAATGGTTGGTCTTCTTTTGGTTTCCTTTTAAATGCCACCAGTGGGTCCTTCCCTTTGAATGTGGTTAGCAGTCCAGTTGGCAGCCGGCAGCCTGAGGTGCTCTCGCGGAAATATGAAGCGGAGAAGCAGAACCACGCGATTGTGAAGGAAGCCTTTGACACCATGCAGAGAGACTTCCTGGAACGCGAAGGCAGGTGCTAAGACAAGAGCCCAGTTCCTACTTGGGAAGTGTTTGTAGGTTATAACTGTAAGACAACTCAAGTCTGAAAAAACAACCTACTAAGCAGAGAGAAAATCCAAGTCATCAATTGCTGGCATGTACAGCCCTCAGGCAGGGAGGCCACAGGGCTTTTTTTCGACTCATTGCACGATGATGTCTTCCGGGACTAATAAGTGCAAACATGATAACAAGCTCCGCCCGGTTTCATGTTCCGTTGCATTTGAGGTTACATTTCTGTTGTTGAGGTCATGTTCTTTTCCCCTATTGAACCATAGGGAGGCTTCAAGGAAAATGAGTCCTGTCTACCATCACGAGGTGATCTTTGGAGAATTCCCGCGCACAGCAGCTGGGTGGCTGAACTCACAGCAACCTGCGCATCGCCTCCCAAATTGAGGTGGGTATGTTGGACAATGGAGAACACGCTTGTTCATGTACCACCAGACCTCTGGACCATGTCCCTTAAGGAAAACCCCGAAAACGAATGCATAAAGGGCCAAATCAAGGAAAACAGGGCCCTAGGGGGTAAATAAGCCCCAAGCAAGACCGAAGCCCGAGATTTCTGGTTCGGGGTCTGGTCCTTCAGATTGAACGCCACACCTATGGTTGCTTCAGCTCGATCCCCTGCAACATCCCTGTGTTCTCTGGGTTGCCCTGTGTTCAACTATGTTTCCCCAGGCTTCCTCATGTTCCACCATGCTTCCCTCATTTCCACGGATTGATCAGGTTACCCTTAGTTGGTGGTCTGGATTCGTTCGGGGATTTGAGCCCTCAACTTGGCAGAGGGTTGATGGAACCGCGTCCTAAACCACACCACCAATCCAAACCACCAACCCTCATATTTCCGCATGTTTCTCCATGTTTCCCTATATATGTTTCCTCTTGTTCCCCTATGTTTCCCTATGTTTCCCTATGTTTCCCTATGCCCCATTCCCAAGACGCCCCTACGTCTCCCTCACGTCCACTAAAGACGCCCTCCAAGCCTCTCCAGGCTTCCTCAAGGAGCGCCTCTCCAAGGCGACTTTGGCGAAGCGCCGCTCCGGCAACGCGCTGCGCATCGCGCGCCGGAAGATGCAGTCCATGGTGGCGCCTCCGCGAGAAAGGGCCAATGGGGAAAGCGCCGGTGAACAAAACCGTGCTTTGAAGGGACAGACTAAGATTCCATGTGAATGGGAAGAGAAAAGCCAAGGGTTGACCCTCAAATCACTACGCTTATGGAGGAGTTGGTGTTCTTGCCGCAACCATACATAACCTTCATATAAACATATCCCCTGAAAGAAGTGGTTGGCGCCTCCATGAGAAAGGGGAGCCTCGGAGGCTTGGCAGGATTCTCTAGGGGGGAAACCCAGAAAAAACCTTAGGGGAGCATAGGGAAACCTCAGGGGAACATAGGGAAGCCTTAGGGGAACATAGGGAAACATAGGGAACTTAGGAACACCTAGGGAACATAGGGAAACATAGGGAACTTAGGAACATAGGGAAACCTTAGAGGAACACAGGGAAACATGGAGAAACATAGGGAAACCTTAGGGAAACATAGGGAAACATAGGAAACTTAGGAACACCTACAGAACATAGGGAAACATAGGGAACTTAGGGAAACATTGGCAACATAGGGAAACCTTTGGGGAACATAGGGAAACATAGGGAACTTAGGAACACCTAGGGAACATGGGGATACATAGGGAACTTAGGAACACCTAGGGAACATGGGGAAACATAGGGAATTT
>CAUJNA010003832.1:272912-352912 GCA_963377175.1 Effrenium voratum | reverse complement strand
TCGCGGGGAGGGATGGGGAATTCGTGTCGGATTATGCCTGGTACTTGATGATGCGCCTTCGGCATTGCCTCTAACCTGAGGGGGGCTCACCAAGGACTGGTCCTTGGACAGGGCATAGCAAAAAAGACACCTCCATTTGCTTAAGAATATGTTTTATGTTCCCTTGTTGGTTGGGAAGGAATTCATCACTACTGGAAATATTTTTTGGTATTTTTCCCTGGGGCCTTAACCAAATGGAAGGACAGAAGAGCAAGCAGGCAGACAAAGAGACAGCCAGAGACAGAGACGGAGACAGGGCAGAGAATAGAGAATCAAGCGAGCGAATTTGAGCAAGTGCTCAGACAAACAAACTAGCACTCGCATTGCAGCTTCACTGGGTGTTTCTGATTTACGCGTGATTCGCGCGCGCGAAAACAAAGGCCGCACCTTGGACCAGCTCATGAGGGAAACTGAGCAGGAGCGGAGCTTGGGGACATGGGGATTTTTCGGTGCCCTTTCCAGGTCCATCCAGAAGTGAGAGCCTGAAAATAGTTGCAACCTGCAAAAGTAGAAAGGCAGGTTTCCTGCAAAGTAGTTTTTTTAGGCAACCCAGTGAGATCCTGAAAATGGGGCCGTCTTGGGTGTTTTTTCCCCTTCGCAAGCCAGCTGGCCCTCTGAACTGGTTTAAAGGCAGCCCAGCTCAAGCCGTTTCGATCCTCAAAGCGGCCAGACCCGCGTGGATCTTGGGGGTAGGCCCCCAAAACACCCTTTTCCGTGTTGGTAGAATGAACTGGCAGGTTCGCAGTTTCTCAAAAATCCGTCTCTAAACAGGCTTGGCCTTCTTCTCTTTGAATACCCACCAAAAGGAACTCCATTTTTAGAAACCCATAGGTTTTGGGCGCAGTTCCACCCCTCCTAGGTCCCCCAGCTAGGTGCCTTTTCTCACCCCTTTTTTGGGGGAGGTTTTCCCCTACTAAAATAGACCG
Organism: Effrenium voratum; assembly: GCA_963377175.1. NCBI lineage: Eukaryota > Dinophyceae > Suessiales > Symbiodiniaceae > Effrenium > Effrenium voratum. The sequence goes on along the minus strand of CAUJNA010003832.1, from coordinate 351,947 downwards.
GGAAAAAAAAAAAAACAAAACAAAAAACAACGGTACCCTTATTCCAACCTCTCTACTCTCCCCCCCCCTCCCTGCGCTTTTGCCAGGAGTTCACCGTGCTGCGGCGCCGGCTGCAGGCGCGCGAGCCCCGCTTCGCCGCGGAGTGCGCGCTCTTCGCGCGCCTCACCGCGGCGCCTCGGCTCGGGCGGCGGGCGTTCGGCTCGGTGGGGGTTGGCGGATTTTGAGTTGGGTATGGGTCAAAGTTGAAGCAGCAGGATATGGACGGCAGGTTTTGGTCCTTTCCATTTATCGATCGGGTTCCATTTCGAGTACCTATTTCTGACCCACAGCCAGTTGGTCGCCTCCCCCAGGCGATTCCATGGAAGCTCCCGAACGGACCCCTTTAGAAGACTTGGCTCCATTTGCAGAGGCCTTCTGGGAGCTTCCATGTTAGTCTGAGGGAGTGTACCCAGTTTTGGAGGTGAGGGAAAAAGGAAAGCACTTTTTGGTACCCGTTCTTGGAGGTGAGGGAAAACAGGGGAGCACTTGTTTGGCGGGTTCTTCTCTGAACCCACATGGCTGGTCCCAGGTTTGTTTGGGGTTTCTCCAAGGAAACTGGAGCAATTCACTCCAGGACACCTGGAGGGTGACAGGGATGGTCTTTCTGAATCTGATGGAATGAAGAGTTTTGGCCGTGAACCTGGCGATGATTCATAGCTGAGCCTCTCATTCGCTAGCGATCGAACCAGGGAGAATCGGTCGGGGAGGTCGGGCCTGGGATGTCAATACATCCGCCCAAAACATGGGATCTGGGCGAAAGGTGTTTGTTTTTCTTTCAAAAGATGATGGTCTTTATGTTGCTGACAACCCAGCCACATGAGCTCTACTTCTTGGACGGGGTGATGTTTTTTACTCCGAGTCCATTTATCGACACCTGGGGAGGTGGTTGTGTCATCGCCTTTTGGGAAGGCTGATTCAAAGTGGGGTTCTTTTTGGATGATCTAAGGGGTTCCAGGGGCCCTGTTTGGAGTTATTCGGTGGGAGGGCTTGTTGGGAGAACCCAAACCCGCTGATGTTTGGCATACCCAAACTCAACAGATTCTAAGGGGAACCCTGGTGCAGGTCTTCGCTGGGACGGCTGATTTGGCCCTGGCGACACCCCTCCCCTCAGCCGCGCTTCTCGCGAGGCTGTGTAACACCGCCGCTAGTACCGCGCGAGAACTCGCTGGGTGTCTCCCCGTGTTCCCCTTCCATGCGGCGCTTCAGAAAGCACCGCGAGCAATCTGTCCAACACGCACACACACACACATTTACCGGATACGGCATGCTCTTGTCTAGCCAAGCGCAAACCGGTGACTGTGCCCAAACTCCCATACTTCACTCGCCAAAAAGCGCAGCGTTTAGGCTTGAAGGGCTTCGGTTCAAGTGCCTGTCGACCCATTAAAAAACAGCTCATCATTGCCTTTAGCTTACCTTTTATTTGTTTGTCGCCTTTTTTGGGTTTCCATCATTTTACCTTTCAACCAACCAACCGTTTTTCCCTTTTGCAGGGGGTCTAAGTCAGGTCATTGCAGAACACCAGGCTGGCCGACAGAGGTCTGTCCTGCCGTGGGTTCAATTCGCTCCCTGGTCACCGAGCCCTTTCTGAGCAGTCCGTTCCCTGATTGGCTTGGATGAGGAGGTTGTAAAAATAGAGCGCACACACACACACACACACACACGCCGGGGCGCGGTATTCTTGGTTGCTCCAAGCGTATCCGGACCCCAAACCAAGTACCATGACTGTATTCATTATGTATGTGTATATGATTTGTTTCTTTTCTTTTTTCCACGGGAGGAGTTGCATGCATTGTGGTGGATTTTCTACTTACTCCCATGGACATGGAACCCAACCAGTTCCTCTCATGATTTTGGGTTCCATTCTTTTTCCGGGAGGAACTGCCCCTGCCATGGTGCAAGGAAACCAACCCAGAAGAAGAACCCTGGTTCCCATGGTCCAGCCACGATTTTCTTGCGCCATTTTCGGTCTCCTTGGCACCCCTCCGGCCGGGTGTCATCCTCCCAAAACCACGTGGGCGGCGGCTGAGCTCCTTCCGGGCCCAGGAGCTGCAGCGCACCCTGGGCTTCGTGGGCGGCTACGAGGCCAGCGTCGGCGGCCGGGGGTGGGCCTTTGGCCGTCGGTGAGGGCAAGCCGTCCGCTGCAAAAACGGCCGTTTTTCGCGGTGGGGGGGGTGGGGGGAAATGCCCGGAGACGGCCACATCTCTGAGTCGCATATCGGAAAAAAGCAGTCTGCTTCAAATGGGCGATGTTGGTGGTGGGAATCTCGCTTTGGCAACCGTCATTGCGGGACACTGGGCCGGTCGAGTTCGGTGGTGAATGAAAATGTCAAGTGCGTTCAGAAGTGGGGGGAATCCCACCCCTGGTACAGAAAGGGTGGGGTTCGACAAGCTGTTCCCTTTCGTTTCCCTCTAAGAAGTTAGAAGTACGCCTTTTAGACATATTTGCCCGGGCTGGGGGGGGGTTGGTGAGGTGGGTGGGTTCATGAACCTCTCAAAAAAGCCTTGCAGGGCTTAGGCGAAGCTTTGCCAGGATAGCCCCCAAAAAATCGCCTCGCAGGGGGCGTTCTTGCTTTGGTTTCCAGAGCGCTTTTGCTCTGTCTGCTTTGCGTCCCAGTGGCAACATAACGCCTTCGAATCTTGTCCTTTTTTGTGAATAACCCAATCACAAAGCCAGATAAGACTTGGTCAGCATGTACATGGGTGGTAAATGTTAGTCAGGGCCCCTTTAGTGGAGATCATTTACACGGGGATTTATGTCCAAAACCAACTTTGGAGGTGTTCCCCATTCAGATTCATAGCCACCAAAGTGGGCAAAGTTTGAAGGGGATGGCAGATTTAAGTTGCAAGGGCTCTGAGTGTAGTTCGGGATCAGCAGCACCCCTGCTAAACTCAACTTCAGATTAGTCGAAAAGGACGGGAAACAAAAAACATAGAACATATTTTAATTCCCCTCTTGGGGCCAAAAGTTGGTCAGGGGACCTTCACAATGAGCGGTTGTCCTTTTGGTTTCTCTTCAACACCTACCAAAAAGGGGTGCCCTGAAAAACGACCCATTTGAGGGTCCAGAACACCGCTCGAGTTCCTGGATGTTCTACTTTGTTGGGAAGATCACTCAGTTCAGAGTTTGTTTTTGGGAAACAGATACTTTAGTGGTAAACACACCAGGGTCCAAAAAGGCCATATTTTGACAAGCCCCCCATTGAACACCATGCAAGGCACAGCTTTGCCCCTTCAGCTGCTTGTATATCGGTACAAGTGTATTTGCATACTCGCTCTCTCTCTCTCTCTATATATATATATATTCGCGCAGATATGATCTACTTTTACGCTTTCTATTCCATATTATCCTAATCTACTTGCGCCATGCTCCCAAGGGCCCCATTTGCGGAAAGGTGCCTAAGAAGCCTTCTAGGAGCCCTGTTTCAAGGTTCTAACAACGTTTCATGTGGGGGGGGGCTTTGGGTTGTTCCCCAATTCCAAATACCCGTTTTTCTCGGGGTATGATTTTAGTGGCGAACACTCCATCAGTTTGGTTTCCTTTTTTGGAGCGTCAACTCAGGAAGTGAGAATCATGGAGGGGGCTATGTTTGCATAAGCCCAGGAGGCAAGGATAAGCCTTTAAGGCCTTGAGGGCGAAGGGATGGCCCCTCCCCATAGCCCCACTTGCAGGGGTCCCTATACCGTTTTGGCCCATGAAAGCTGAGTGTTGGGGGTGATGTTTTGAGGGGAAATATGGCTGTGGTGGTCAAAACCGTTTTGGGATCCCATTTTGGGCTAGGTGAATTCACCACCCCATTTTAGAACCTATTTTAGTGGTTGGATTGGGATGTTCACTGGGGGTACGATTTGGATTTTGACCCATGGCCATATGGGGGAAGCGGTTTCCCTTGTTCTCTCCTTGCAATATTTAGGGCATCCACCCTGATGGGATCCCATTTTGGGGCGGGGTTCACTGGGGGACGGGTGTTTGACCCATGGCCATGTAGGGAGCCCTTGGGAGCTCCATGGGAGCGCGCCCATGAGGTGGCCGTGCGGTCCCTGGCCGCCAGCGAAGCGCGCATCGCCGGCGAGGAGCCCACCGAGGCCAGTGAAGCAGGAAGTGCATAGGTGTCCTTTTTGGTTGATTTGCTTGAAAAGTAGATTTGGCTTTGGGTTACCTGGTGGTTGAATCAATTACCAGGGCCATCTATTTTGTGTGTGTGTGTGTGTTTTTGTTTGTTTGTTTGTTTGTTTGTTTGTTTGTTTGTTTGTTTGTTTGTTTGTTTGTTGTGCTTTTGTTGTGCTTTTGTTGTTTTGCATGGGTTGCAGTTTTGGGGTTGGTTTGAAGAAGACACAAAAGCAAAAGCACACCGCCCCATGTTGGGGGTCCTACTTTGATACACAACCGTTTTATTGGTTTGCCCCTTGATTTTTGATCCCTTCAGGTTTTGGTGCATTGGCCCCAACAAACTGGGTAGGGGTCTCTCCTTGGTTTGCTGGGGTCCTTTTGAGGTTAGTTTGGCTAGACATAGATGGATTTTCCACTGATCTAGATTGGTATTATTCCATTTACCAGGCCTCTGAATGCGCGAGAGTGAAGGCACAAAAACGTTGAATGCTATTGTGTTTGCAATACTTGGCGGTTGGGTGGGGTGTTGTCCCCAAGAGTGAAGGACCTTCAGTTGATTGAACCAAAGGCTACCGATTGCCCTTTTGTTGCGTTGCCTTCTACTCTTCTTCAAGCTTGGTCCAATGAAACCCAAAGAGATCTTTCTTTGTTCGGAAGGGGACAGAGGGCCATGTCTGTTCTCCCCCTTCGAACGTTAAGAAGAAGCTGCTCGACGCAGGCTGCCATCAATGTGGAAGCCTCTCTCGACGAGAAGTTGCGTGAGGGGCCCAGATCATCAGATCGCTGGGCAAAGGGACCCTGGTCATCTTTTATCCAACCACTTCTGCGATGCAAGGGAATCTCCTTTTGTGTTGTATCACAGAAGTGGTCCTTTCCTTTCGTTTCCCCGGCCAAAGGCGTAGGGATACTCCAGGGTGAGAGTTGATCCAGTCTGGGGTCAAACAAGCGATTTGTTGGGCACGATAGGACGCCTGGGGGATTCCTTTGGCGAAAAAAACAATACCTTGCCCAGATGTTTGGCCCAATTTGGGTGTCTGCAGATTGTGTTGTGGCGGGCTTTCGAAAAAGCCCTTTTTCTCAGGGCTCAGAAATGGGTGTTTCTGGCAGGTTTGCCTCAGCACAACATCTGAACAGTGTGATTTTCGGGCTATTGTCTGTGAGTGGCCAAGGGAATCCCCTATGTGATGAACTAGTCATTGGGGATACATCCCACCTTGGTATCACTTGTGGGATATTTCCCACGGATCGAATGCTCCCCAAGGCAAGCTGGACACCAATAACGACGGCTTTATCACCTTGGGCCAGCTACGCGGCTTCTTCGAAAGCCGCTCGGAACTTTGGTCCTGTGGCGAATCACTCTGGAAGTGAACTCTGGCGAATTACTCCCCGGGAGTTTCAGTTTCCATTCTTTTTTAGGCGTAATGGTTCCTGGGGGTCTCCATGGAATTGGGGGACCTTTTTTCGGACCAAAAGACCTTTCAAAAAGGAGTTCCTATTGCTTTGTTTACTGCCACGCAGGGGTTTTTTCGGCACCTGGTGCCGTGGACGACGCGGTGCCATTTCGAATCAGCACCTCCACCCAAAAAAGGCCTGCAGCTTGAAGCTCTTTTGGAGCATGGGACGTTTTGCTCGCATAAAAAGAACCAAAGGACAAACCAAAAGGCAAAGGAGAGGCGCCCCCGTTGGATCTGTTGGGTTGCATCTCCTTTAAGGAAACTACAACCCGCGTTTGACAGAGTGAGGCTCCATCTGGGCAAATATCGAGCCCTAACACACCCCATGAAGGCCTTCTGGGGAGTTCCCTGCTTTCCAGTCTGGGAAGAGGACATTTTCAGAGATTGGGAATGGTTCCACCGGTTTTGTTTCCTCCGGGTTTCTTGGGAAGCCCAGTTGCACCGGGTTTGTTGAGACTGGTTCTTCCAGCCCAAAGCGACACTGCGGTTTCAGGGGTGCCCGTTGCACGCCATCCCTTGTGGTAATGGTAAGCCGGATTCCCCGAGTTTTGCAAGTCAGCACAACCCGTTGTAATTTACAGGGTTTGCCTTGCTCCCTCGATATTCAGGTTGGGGGGTTCAACAGAGCTCGTGGCGTATTCTGAGGCCTTTCCATCAAGATCAAGGACTCTGGCTCGCGCAGGGGTTCCGACTCTCCCCTTTTTGCTGGGGTCTCCTACAAAATATTGGGTTAGATTTTAGGAGCCCCCAAAGCATGGCCCAGAATTAGTTTTAGGAAACCCCTAAGCATGGCACAGCATCATACCAGGAAACATATTTTTGGAGCAAGATTTGGGCCAAGTTGTGGAGCGGGTGTAACCAGTACCTTTTGGACAGGCAGGCCAGCTTGGGGCCCGTTAGTGTCCCTTGCGGGTGATGGTTGGAAACACTGGCAAGCCGCGCTGCGCAGGCACCCGGAAGACAACTTCTCTCTTTTTTTGAGGGGGCCCCCAAAATGCTGCGGTAGACTCCCAACCAAAGAAAGGTCAGACCCTAAACCCTAGCAGCTTGCTTGCACCATACCCCATCTCAAAGTCGGTGACCCCCCAACAGCTCGGCAGACCCATTTGGGGGTGTCGACCGGCCCCTGAAATCAGCTTCGGTTTCCCTTTAACCCCCGAAACAAGGGGCCCTCAAACAAAAAGACCAACCCATTTCTTAGGTCGCTGAAAACTGGTCCCATTTGCAGCTTGGCGTGCTTCTCACGCAGGACGAGGAGATGCAATTGCTGGCAGATGCCCTGCATCCCACGACTTCCATCCTTCCTCCACCGCCTCCACCGCCAAGTGCACCAGGCACATGGTGTGTGTTTTCTGAGGGTACCCATGGGTGGCCCGAAAGCATAATGGAAAGTGAGTGTTGCTCTGCGTGCGCAAGTGCTCGGCCCAAGATCGCAAGTTGCTCTGCGTGTGCAAGTGCTCTGTTCAAGTTGCTCTGTGCAAGCCCTGTGCGCCAGTGCGCTGCGCAAGCTTGGAGCAAGTTTCTACGAGCAAGTTCTCTGACTCTGAGCAAGTTCTGTGCGTGCAGCGCTGGCCACAACACAGAAACCTTTCGACGTGATTCCAACTGTCGATCCGGACTTTCAAAAGTATACTTCGCGGAATACTTTACTAGTTTAAAGTTGCGATTTGCCAGCCGGAGCCTTCTAAAAGTGTACTTCGTGCTTGAAAGTTGCGATGTTGGATTTCCACAACAGCTTATCAGGAAGGTCAATCCCGTTTTTCCTTAAATGTAGCCCCAGACCGCTAAATTGGCATGTTTTGGGCCTGTTTCCATCAGTGTGGCCTTGGGTGGTAGGCTGGTCGGAGGATCGGAAGGTGGTCGGGATGTGGTCGGGAGGTGGTCGGAGGTGGTCGGAAGGTGGTCGGAGGTGGTCGGAAGGTGGTCGGAAGGTGGTCGGAGGTGGTCGGAAATTGGTCGAAAATTTGTCGGCGGTGGTCGTTTGGAGGTTGCAGCCTGGTTCTAAAGGCGTGGTGCTGTTCGAGCTTGCGGTAGCCTAGCGCGTTTCCCTATTTGGATCATGCAGTGCAATTCCCCACGTCATTTGCTTGTGAAGCGCCGTTTATACCCTATCTGATCAGCAGGCCGCCCGGATAAGCCATTTGGAAATCCGTTTAGAGCGGATTTCTGAGGGGAATCAACCCTGTAAGCGAATCAGTCATTGGCATGGCCCGCTTGCCGGTCCCTTGTGAGGCAACCAAACATGACGGCATATATATATATATATATCAGGGGCTACAGAATTGCTAGTAGGTTTACTCCTACAACCATGATGAACCTTGTTTTTAACACCCCCCAAACCCAATTCTATTTATTAGGGCCCTTACAGAAGCCGACAGAACCAAACAATACATCTTGTTACTGCCCTGCAATTCAATGGCCGATCCAATCTTCCCAAGGTGTACCTTCAGTTGAGAGTGGAGTCACGCGATTAATTTGCTTTTTTGAATCCACACGTGTTTGTGCTGGTACAGGAACATGCAAAATCAGATGTGGGAATCGCTGCTTTGGTGTTCGAACATTTTTGTTAACATGCACATCGCCCATGTTTGGCTGCCGTTTGTTTGGCTTGTAGTCCATGACTACTCCACCGAAAACTTCAGCCACTTCATCTCTGAATTCGTATATAGGTGTGTGTTTTTTAGTGAGGGTACCCTTTTCAGGTTTGAAAGGGAAAGCACAAGGACAACCACAATAGAAACGACAAGTTTGACACATACCCACATGTAGGTTTTGATTTAACTTGTAGCATCTTTGGCACTGAAGACTAGGGCCCGCGCGCAGGTGCTCCCAGTCCCCCAGCAGATGACAAGGCCGGAGCCAATTGGCAAGCAGCCCAAGCCGTGGTTGTGGCAATTGGCACGTTTTTTTTCTGGGTTTCCCTTTGAGCCGCGGGCTAAAGGGTAGCTTTGAGGACATCACTTCAATGAGTTTAGCGCAACTTTTCTGTGATACCCAGGGAAATGAAATACGCAGTCATGGGCATGACATGACTCCAGATTGGTATGACACACACACACAAACACAAAACAACACATTTCTTCACGGCCATTGCCTGGGCTGGTCGTCGTCTGCTTGCTGGGGCACGTGCTTTCTTTGCCGGTGTTCCGGCAAAGCAAAGCTACGTAGAGGGAGCCAGCTGCAAATCTGACAATTTAGGAACCAACGAAAACCAGGCAACCATCCAATGCGGGGGTTCCCCAATTTTAAAAGACAAGCCCAGATCAACCCCCAGAATCCAGGAAAGGTTTTTGCCCTTCAGACCTTCCCTTGCGGCAGAGACTTCTCCAAAGCCTCACAAAGTTGGTGAGGCTGCGCCATGAATTCGCTGGCCTTCACGGAAGCTGGACATGACCGACATGTGAGATGGAAGCCAGAGGGCTGTGGCTCGCTCAAAATAGACACACGGTGGACGCAAAAGCTAAGTATTGCAAGGGAACAAGGGAAGCCCTGCAAAAAATCCCGCTGGTTTGTGGCTGGTTCACTTGCAATATTTAGGTCAACCTTCGGCAAGCAGCGGTCTTCATTTCATCGAATTCGAGACGACACCTGCACTCAAGCTTGAATCCGAACGCACGCCGATTTTGAGCACAGACATTTCGAGCGGGAGAGAGCTTTAGGCTTGGGTGTTGGTTAGGTTTCATTTGGGACAAACTGCGGGGTTGAGCCTCATGGCCTGAGGTGTCCTATCAGTTCCTCGATACTCGTTGGCTCTCAGGCCAACACCCTTCAAAATGGCATGCTGTTGAGGGGTTAGATGCATGTCACTGTACGGGCCAATGGGTGAAGTTTGAGGCTCTCCCCTTACATTTTGTTTGGCCAAAACGTGCTGGCCAGCGCAAAGTGTCGCTTCTCCTCAATGCCCCCAAGGTGCTCAGAACCCGTCAATCAGATTCCCTAAGAAGGTTCCTTCAGAGCCAATCAGGTTGGCCACTGGCCTTGGGTTTCCGAGCTCGTTGAAAGCGCTCGACGCGTCCGCGCCAGTCCAACGTCTCGGTGCTGGGCATTGTTGGCCGCTTCAGGCAGCGGATCTGTGGATGGGGGACGAGTCGGGGACGATGAATTGTTGTCAGAATGAGGAGGACCCTAGTCAGAACCCCCCAAAAGTAGGCCATGTCCTTAGCGGAACCACCAGCGATTTTTAATTTTCCACCGGACTACTCCGAAGTTAAGATGGTGAGGTTGAGTCCACCGGGCGAAACAATGAAAGACACCGACAACGGACCCCGCTTCCACCGTCGGCTCTAAGATGGACACCCCACACCACTTCTCAGAAGAGCATGGGGCATACACCCTGCCCATACGGGTGTACCTTTGAAACGAAAGGAGACGAATCATGTTGTTCCGCGAGTTTGAGCCCATACTTTGAGCCCATAATTCAGGTGAGAAACCACAACATGGTCGTTGTTGGGATTTGTTTTTACATTGTTGCTTAATTATTGTGGTTTAGTGGTTGAAGTTTCCACTTAACAGCTAGAATTTAATTTGTTGCTCCCCTTCCAACGTCAACCAAGACAAGGCTCCTGGAGGTTTCCTCTTGAGACGGCGTTGCAGTGCGTCTCATCAGGCTCTTTGGGCTGCGTCCGCTGGAGCCGGAGGAGCTGGTTGTCCTCCGAGTGCCCTGTTACCGTTTCTGTTTTGGGGGAGGGTTCCCCTACTAAAATGGACAGGAAAAGGGTAGCCTTATTCCAACCTCTCTACTGGAGGACCTAGAAAAGGAGGCTGGTTGGGCAAACACCAAAAGGAGGTTGGTTTGGATTGGTGGCTTGGATTGCTGGCTTGGTCTCTCCTTTTCCCTCCAGTGCTTCGAATCCCCAAACCCCGAAAGCCGCCGGGGAGCCTGGGGTTCAGCTTGATGTTAGAGCGCAACCGGGAACCTTCCCATCACGTCTTTCAAAGCCTCCACCAGCAAATCTTGCTGGTTCTCAGCAGGGGATGAGACAAATGACCATCCCCTATGGCCTTGTTTAAGGGAATCCCCTTCCGGTCATTCCCTGAGCAGCAGCAAGCAAAGGCTGGTCACTTTGCCACTTCTTCTTTTTCTCCGTTAAACCCTATTACAATCATAGGTCCCGGGTTTCCAGGTATGGTGTTTGGAGGTGTAGACTTATATACCACCAATCTAAGCTTGTGCAGTATATACCCCTGTGGATGGCCGAAATCCTTCACCACTTTGAAACCATGGTTGAAGCCACAACGCTTGTTGGTATTTACGTTGGGGAATCGAAGCATAGGATTTCTGAATGGTGGTGCGAATGGATGGAGTTCGCAACCATCCACAGTACCTCCATTACCCAAATGGGATAAGCTTAAGGCGTATATCTCACCTCCATGCCTCCAATACCTCTGAACCAAATCTAGCCGAATGAGGATCTTGTTGGTGCTCAGGGAATGGCCTTCCCGGTGTTGGGATTGAACCGTTTCGGGGATGCCCTTATAAAGGAACCAAATCGGATAAATGGTTTTTTAAAGGGGTCATTCCATTTCTCGCTCCCCTATTGAAGGCAGATATACCATATAAGCTTGTGCAGTTGGTTTCTCCCTAAAAGTGATATTTATCCTCTCCATACTGTGGGTGGACGAAATCCTGCATCACCTCAGAAACCCTGGAATGATTCGATTCCCCCTGCACATACCAACGAACGTCATGGTTTCCCATGGTTTCCAAGTGGTGCGAACAAAATTTCGCAACCCTCAACAGTACCTCCAATACCCGAACAATTCCCTCCAGCCGATATATGTTATAAACATGCTGAACAATTCCCTCCAGCTTGTACCTACAGAGCAACCAGCTATCGAAGGCTTGGGAAGTAGCTCTTCTCCGAAACTTCCAGGAGCTCTTCTGGTGCGCGGTGGAGGCCCACCTGCTGCGACGTCCTGATCAGCGCCTTGGCTCTTGGGGCCCCCGCCTTTTTTTTGGTGGACGCGGCTCCTGGTTTTGCTGGGAGTCTAGAAGGACATCAACAGGCAAACCACCCAACATGGGCGGGCGGAGGGGAGGGTTCTCCTAAGCGACACACCCATGTTGTGTAGTTGTGCTTTTCTTTGTTCACCGTTTGTTCTTTTCTTGAACAGTTCTGCAACTTGTCAGCTGTTCAACTCTGTAGCTTGTTTCACTTCAGATTTGTTCAGCTCGCTCACCCAAATCCCCCAAACCTCCAGTGGTGCCCCTTTCTTCAACTTGTTTTGTCGCTGGAGTGAAAACAAAACAGTTTCCGGCCACTGGAGCGGGTGGGATGGGGAGGTGTTCCCAAATTGGAGTTTGAAGTCCTAACAAGCTTGGGCTTCCTTCTGGGTTCAAACCTCCAACAAGAAGCATTGGAGTTGTTTTCGTGCATACCTGTCAACATCCAAAAGGGCTTTGCTTTTTTTGGACACTTTCACTTGGCGCTCCATCTTGCTAGCGAGGAGGGGCGGGTGATTTTTCAAGAGACAAGAGGAGGCAATGCCCTATTTTGTGCGCAGACAAAAGCTGTACTCGACCCATGTGTTGCGGTCATGTTACGGTTTGGAGTCCAACCGAGTGATAATCAATCCCCATTCTCCTCATCTGGAGCTCCAGCGGTCGATTTTTGTTGCGCCTGACAAGGGAAGGGAGACTGTGGTGACTGGAGAGGCCTCTCGGATGTGCACAGATTGATCCCCCCATGGGGATTCACTTTTCTGGCCAAGATTCTCTGGCTGGGGCCATCTGAGAATAATTTATACAGGAGGGAACTGCAGCTGGTAAACTCTTCCTCTCTTTCCCCCCATCCATTGGCTCTGAACCATACACGAATTCAACTGAAGCTCCCAACCAGAAGCCACCTCCTGATCCCACCGATCCCTGCCCTCCCTTTCAATTGTTTCAAGGGAATACCCTTTATGTACCTCCCATTTGCTAAGAGTATGTTTCATTGTCCCGTGGTCTTAAAGGGAATCCATCACTACTGGGAACATGTTCTCATTTTTTCCGGGGACTTAAGCAACTGGAAGGTGGCCAGGCTTTACCCCTGCCGGAACCCACGTCCGCTCCCAAACCCCCACCAACCCCGACTTAAGACTGCAACTGACTGGCTTCGCATCTTTTTTGAATCTCGGCACGCTTTTTTTGTTAAGGTTTCCTCGCCGGGGTCCGATCTCATAGGAGAAACCAAAGGGCAAACCGCCCTTTTGCGGTTCCCCTCCTGTGCATGGAGGAAGCCCACTCGCACCACCTAGAAACTCTGGAAGGATTCGATTCCGCAACTTTTGAATCCCAAAAAGGTTTCATTCTCATGGTTTCATTCTCATGGTTTCATGAACCGTGGTGGGTTTTCCGATTTCGATGTCAGCCATCCACAAAAACGACATCGATAATGTTAACCCCGGATTAATGAACCCCTGGCTGATTTTGATCGGGGGGTGTCCTCTTTTCGTGGGGATTCAGACCACTTTTGGAGGGAACACCCCCTAATCTTTGGTGCATTTCGCCACGGGATGTTAGGACTTTCACCTTTTGCCAACTAACGGGTTTTCCGTATTAAACCACAAAAAACAACAAAACCGTGTAGCAGGGCTTCGCAGATTTCGCCACCGAGTAATTCTGGGAGGGGTTATGAACCCTGGGTCCACATGACCCCGGGCGCGGTTCAGGCCGGAGCCTTCGGAGGTGCTGCGGGGCCACTTCCAGCGGCTCTGCAACTCCGAGGGCCGCATCGCGGCCACCGACGTGCTGCAGCTGCTGTCCCAGTTCGAGGCACGGACGGAACACGAAGAGGACTCTAGGGGGGTACCTCCCCCAAAAAGGGGGTGAGAAAGGGCACTGGGGGACCTAGAGAGGGTACCTTCCATGTCCATTCTTTCCAGGGATCCGGATCTTTCTAGAAAACCTCCAGAAAACCCGGGGAAAACGGATCTGGTTTTCTAAAAGAACGATGGTTGAACAGAATGAGGAACCAACCCCTAGAAGGACGTGGTTTGCTCGCCCTTTTTGGGGGAGCGGGTTGTGTATCTTGGTGGTTCCCAGCGAATCGTCCGGTTGCGGAAAGGTTTTTTTTTTTTTTTTTTTTTTTTTTAAGCTTTTGAGTTTGTTTCGTGGTTGGGTTTCCAGGTACCCCACAAGTGACACGTTCCTCGCAGGGGATCTGAAATCGGACCAGGTATGGGGCTGAATGATTACAAAAAGTGCACGCCTATAATCACTAATTTGTGTTTGCAAATGCCCCGCAGTCCCCATTCTAATTATTTAGGCGCTTGTTTTTTTTTTGTTTTTCTTATTTGGTTTTTTCTGAGGGGGAGACTGTGTGGTTTTGTTTTTTTTGAGGCTCGGTGCCATTTTGTTCAGGGAAATTCCCACTTATGGTGTGACTTGTTTTCGGTTGAAGGCCTCCAATGGTTTTGGTGCTTCAAGGGAACAATTTCCACGAACACGGCTATCTTCAGGGTTGCGCTGCATTTGGTCACAGACCCACAGGCCCCAAACGCGGAAATACATTGGCAAAGGGCTCGGAAGTGACGGCTGTCGCGGTAAAATGTGGCATTCCCACTGCGAATCAAAACCGCTGCAAACTTCAGTATGCTTTGTCTGTTTTCGTTGTGGGTAGGGTAGGGTTCCATGTATGTGTTCTTGAAACATCACCCATGAAAAGGAAGCGCATCGGTGTTGGCACCTAAACATCGATGTGTAAACAGGAGAAGCAATTTCACCCAAAGGGCGATGTTTCAACTACCCCTAAGGCGTGCCAAAGAAGGGAAATACCCCCGGCAGGGACGTCTTGCCAGGTGACTCCCAACCAACTTCCCCTGCGGAGCTTGCGCCGAGTGCTGCAGTGGCTGGGTGTCGAGGCGTGTCCCTTCGCATCCGAAGCGAAACCGAAGGGAAGCCAACGGTTTCAGGCTCCCCCATTCTGTACAGCTATTTGGTGGGTCTTTGGACTTTAACTTTTTGGAAAACGGTGGATTTTCCATTGGACCCACAAACAGTTATGTCCACTCACACCTCTTGCGGGGCGGCCTTTCTGTTGGTATGTTCCCTAGCTACGTTCTGAGTCGATCCATCTGCGGAACAACGAGCATCAAAAAGCAACGCCCATACCGCAGCGTTCAAAAATGCTTGGTTGCTGTTGGCCCCTCTTGTTGTGTTGCAAAAGGTAGGGCAATCCTCGGGGAGGATTGAAAGGACCTCAAGCCTCACGGGCTTTGTCCCAGTATGCAAACGTGTTGTTTTGATTGTGGCTCACTGGATCAACGCAAGTTTCGTCCCTTTGAAGGTTACCAGGTTCCAGACCGTTTTTTTCCAAAAGGCTTCCTCCAGACCTCTAGGGGTTTGCCCGCTGGTTTGAGCCCTCTTCTTTGGGGAGACGGCTGCCCTCGAATGGTTCCTATATTTCCCTCAGGGGCATCACCCAGGTTTTATCACGGTTGTTGTTGGGACACATTTTGCATGTTTGCTTATTGTGGGTTAGTGGTTGAAATCCCCACTTCACTGCTAAAACTTATTTTCTTTTTGCTCCCCTTCCAACGTCAACCAAGGAATCGACTTTCCCTCCCAGGTGATGTTAGGGGAAATGGTACGCCTCCTCCCGCTGTTGGGCCAACACGTCAAAACCAGCAAGGCGGCCAGTCCACCCCTGTTGCGGCCCCTAGAAGTCTCTTGTGAAGTTTTCAATTTCGGAACTTCCCAACTTGGTTGGCAGGTTTTCCGTTCCCTTCAAACCAAGACCCGTTTAAAGGTTCAACCAATTGAGACAAAGGACAGACTTTGTTGGGCCTGCTGGACTGGCTCTCACAGGGAAGCCAACTTCCTTTCAAGATGCGCCCGGCAGGCTCAAAAGAAGGACGCATCCCATATTTCAGCTGGAATGTGGTTGAGGACAGCCCACCTTTCTGAGGAACAACCTGTTCAACCACTCTCCCTAGGTATTGGTGGCCGGAAGCAGTGAATGAAGCTACGCTACAACTCATTGAACCCGCCAGATCAATTTGAAGGGAGCACCAAACATCACGGGTCCACACCCAAGGGCGTTTCCATGCTGGAAAGGCCACGGCTGATCCTGGCTTCTCCATTTCGAGTGATCTCGTGGGTTTGTCTTTTTGAACCCCTTGCCTCCTTTGGCTCCAAAACGAATCTGGGGCCGGAGTTGCTGGGCTGGCAGGTTCCTCCGGCTGGAAGGGGATACTGCTTGGGCTGCTTGGGCCCCATTCTTTTTGATGGAGCCTGCTTCCACGACTATCCCCCACAAAACAGAAACTCGTTTTTGGAAGGTTGAAAAGAATGGAGAATCAACCTCTAGACTACCCTCCATTCTGGCATATGCTTCCACTCTTTCCCATCCATATCCACACGCGCATGAACCCACCATGGGACTCATTGAAGAAATTTGACCAATCCAGAATTTGGTTCCACGGCACTGGTAGGTGTCTTCTTCATTTTGGTGGCCCCAGAAAGTTCCAACGCTTTGAAATTTTGGGCAGGTCAGGTCAAATTCATAGGTGTCCTTTTTCTGGCGAGTTTTTGGCTAGACATTGAGGGCACTGGTTCGATTTGTCTTCAAATGGTCAGCTAGAAGTACAAACAGCGCAGCTTATTAGTTTTTTTTTTTTTTTGCGGGGGGGGGGGGGGGTTCTATTCATTTTCAGGTTCGGGGGCTGCAAAGAAGCAACTAGGTCCCCCAGTAGTGCCCTTTTACCCTGTTTGGGGGAGGGTTCCCATAGACGTCCTGAAAAAAGTGGGTACCCTTATTCTAAGCTCGCTACTGGAGGACCTAGTTGCTGGTTCGATAGGCAGGGAACGAGTTGGAATGACCCCAAGGAAAGCCCATCCCTTTTGGTTTCCTTCAAGGGCAATGTTGCGTTCATTCCCAAGGTTCCCTGAGCCCACCTAGGAAAGGTTGGTTTTGCGAGCCAAAATAGACGTCCTCAAAAAGAGTGGGTTCCCTTATTCGAACCTCTCTACTGGAGGAGCAAGAGACCCCCAAGGGGCGTTGAAATGGGGACCGGAGGAAAGGTTTTTCGCGAGTCACCGAGAGTTGGAAGGCGAAAAACCACCCTGCCAGGTGCGGCATCTCGAGGAGCAGCTGCCCGGCCCGCTGCCCTCGCCCAACGACCCCCGGGACCCCCGGGCGCGCAGTGCGGATGGGCGATGGGGCGGTTTTTGGCGCGGCAGGTGGGTCTCGGAGTGTCAAATGAACCACCACAGCCAACAATCAAGCACGCGAAAACAAGGCACGCCAGCAAAACAGAGACCAACACACACACACAAATGAACAAACACAGCCAACACACCCGACAAAAAAATCATTCGGTAAAAAAAGGCGGTCAACGAGGGCAAACAACCCTAGAACAAGCCGAAGAAGCGAGCCCAAGAAGCAACCAACGCACATTCCTTCCAAGACAAGAGAGACCAGAAAACAAACACAGAGAACCCCCAAACAATGCACATTAAACCCCCAAATCAATCCCAAACACACACACAGCATGGGTGTGTGTTGGGTTTGTTCAGCGTTTATGTTTGGCTTGCGTTGGGTTTCTGTTGGATTTGGTTTGGGTCTGCTTTCATTTCTGCAAACGAACCAAGCCTTTTTTGTCAGACGCGATCTCTTGCCGCCAATGGCCTCGCAATGTATTGGTAGCACAATGTCAGCAATGCCCAAAATCCCAATGCTGGCCCAGAATCAACACCACATGGGTGTGTCTTGAAATAGGTGACCCCATCCAGGCAGGTGGTTTCTTTTGGTTTCCCTTCAAACACATCCAAAAAGCAAAAAGGGGTCCATTTCCTCTTTTGAGACAGGCCCGTCTGGGGCCAAGACCTAGTTGAGTTGGGATAGTGAGGCCCTGCCCTGTGGTGGCCGTGTTGGTAGGGGGGGCGGCTGCGTCAAACAAGTGGATGTCAAGCTTCGAGGGGGACCAAGTTTGAGTATTACATATGGCGAGGATGAGAGGGGCATGTTTCTCAGAGAAGGTTCTCCAATGTGAGTGCCTGCTCAAATCCAGGTTTCGCGGAGCAAGTCGAGCCTCGTTGTTGTTGTGGAGTTTGGCAGTCCTAAATATCCTTCAGGTTGCAAGTACGGCAAAGTCAGGAGCCCGTGGGGTGTCCTTGTTAATTCAAAACAACCCTCATGGGGGTAATTAACCTCATCATCGTTGCATGTCCCCTTTCTAAGGGCACACCAATCCTCGACATGTGTTGAATGATGCTTCGTCCTACGATCACCTGAGCCCAGGCCTGATTCTTCTTAAAATTGCACCAGAAAACACAGGATTCAAGCATCTCCGAAGCAAGCAAGAGCTGGGCAGCTAGGTTTTGCCAGGATGTCAAGTGGGTTTCCCTCAGTGAGGGCCATGAGGGTCATAGGTAATCGGTGGGGCAGGTTCCTGGAGGGTGCATGGTGAGCTGCTGCAGGGGATATATATATATATATATTATATATATATATGGTACCCCCCCCCCCAATGGACCCTGGTTTGGTGTGTTTGACCACTATTTTCCAGTGCTTTAAAATAAATAAATATATGTATATATATATATATATATAACGTCAACCTTGAATTTTAACGAGAGCATACCTCCTTGGGCCCGATTTTTGGTTGTTTTTATTTTTCTCCGGGTGGACATCTGTGCACTGCAAGCCCTTTTGGGGGCCGACGGGGAAGGATCCCCCTCCAAAGTCATTCCCAGCACAAAAAGCGGTCCCAACTCTTACCCGATGAAATCGGCAAGGTGGGTTGAGGGGGCCGTGCTTTTTCCAAACCTGTTTAGTCTTATATAGCTTAGCTTTTGGTTTGGGGATCCAGCAAAACCCGTTGGAAGTCAACAAACAGGGTCTCTCAGATTCCGTTCCGCCCTGAGGCTCCTTATGTGTTTTTCTTGAGGGGCCAAGCTAGTCCTTCTTAGACTACATCATGGGACAAATGTATGCCCAAGAAGCTGTGCAGATTCCTCTTGCTATGAACCCCACACTGGTGACAAGAGAGAAATTGGAATCTCTAATGCTCCTGATTTTGTTTTCAGGTGCCTCCTTTTTTAAGGTACCCCCCCCCAAAAAAAAATAATATGCATGGTTTCCCTCTTGTTTTGCCTTCAAAGCCAACCAAGCAGGGGGTACCAACTCAGAGAAGGACAGACCCCATAGGTGTCCTTTTTGGTTGGTTTGCTTAAACAAATAGAAGGCCCTGGTTTACCTGGTGGTTCAATCATCTACCAGGGAAACCCATCTATTTTCCAAAAAGGACACCTATGACCCAGTTGTTGTTTTTTTTTTTGTTAAATATATATATATATATATATAAAAGGTGCCCCCAGCTCAGGGTCGAATCCCCGAGCCGAGGAGCCTGAAGTTCGCCTGCGCTTGCAGCAGCTGCGCATCGTCTACAGCGTGCCTTGGCCTCCGTCGGGGCGTTTCGGCGGGAAAGGCCATGGAGCCTTGCCACGGGCCTCCGCCTTGATGCCCTTGGTGGTTGCTTGCCAGCGACTTCCATTTGCTGACCTTCTTGGTTTTGAAGGGAACTTATCACTACTGGACATATATTTTTCCGGGGCGTAACATATCCAATGAGTCACACTCAAAACCCGGGCAGGTGGAGGGTAGTAAGGGGCACTCAATCCCAGCCATAAATTTGTGCGGATATCCGCCTTGGTCAGTCTTTACATGGTTCTGGGTCCCGACCATTTCAGTACCGATCGGTTTTGATGATGACTCAAATAGTCAGGCAAGCCTTGGTTGGTGGTTTGGGAAACCCCTCGCTTTCAGGGTAAATGGGAGACCCCTCCTGAACCACCAAATCCCCGGGCTCCAAACCATTAGAAGCTGCAATGGAAGACGAGTTCCCGGCATTTCTCCTTCGAACGCCCGGGGGGGACCACTGACTCACCCCATAGTTTCCAGGGCCACTGAGTTTTGGATCACCCATTTGGGATGTCTCTTTTTTTGGGATCTTTTTTTCCAGGGTGTCTCTTTTTTTGGGGGTACCCTTTTTGGGTTTGGTTGAAAGGGAAGCCAAAAGGAAAGCCACCCAAAACAAATTCATAGACTGAAGGTGTACCGGATTGCATGTTGCTCACAATGCCTTGGTAGGTGTTGTTTTCTCCAGCTTGGTCCAAAAGGGAAACCAAAAGGAAAGCCAACAGCACCAAATCAAAGCCATGCAAATCAAAGGAAGTTGTAGAAATCGAGTTGTGCCTTTTGTGCCAAAGCGAATTTCTACGCCGAGCGTTTCCCCCAGAAAGCCGACCGACCCACTCCGCCCCCAGGACTTCGGCGAGCGCTTCGAGCGGGGGCTGCAGCGGGCCTTGCAGCAGCTCCGGCCGCCGGAGGCGAAATGGCCGGAGAGTTTTGGGGCGGTGGTTTCCCTCTTGGCGGCCACGAAAAAACGAAGGGGCGGGGGGGGGGGGGGGGGGGGGAGGGGAGGGAGGGGGAGGGGGGGGGGGGGAGGGGGAGGGGGGGGGAGGGAGGGGGGAGGGAGGGGGAGGGAGGGGGGGAGGGAGGGGGGGAGGGGACGCTTCCGAAATTCGACAGGTGAGTCACAATCGAAACCCGGGTAAGTGAAGGTTGGTAAGGGAAAGACCCAGCCAGAATTCGTCGCGGCCGCCTTTCTGGTTCTTTGCATGGTTCTGGGTTAATCATTGTTGTACCGGGTTTTGATTGTGACTCAGGTGAGGAACTCACTATGTGATGGAGAACATGTTCGCCAGGCAGCGCTTGGATGAAACCCAATGAATACTACTGCAGGAAGATCGCTTTGCGTGTCTTCGGCGAAAGTGGACCAATTTACAAAGCTCATGTTGATTGGCCTGCGTAGTGGATCGAATTTTCGGTTGTGTTCAATTGAAGCGTTTAAAGCAGCTCAATGCGACCTGCGAGACTCATGTCCGTCATGACTGACACCTGTAGGATAAACACTACCTGCCGACTGGGGCGAAGTGATTTGTTGTTGTTGATGTTTGTTTCTTTATTAATTCATGATCACAAGAGAGTCAGGTATACTTCGTTCAAGCAACTCCACCTGCATCTAAGAAGCCAGCTGCAGGACATGTTGCAGGAAATCCTTGCTTTTGCTGGGTGTTTGCCCACATGTCCAGTAGAATCGTAGCACATGTTTCTTTCTGAACTTATGAGGAACCTGAAAAAGAGGCCATACACCAAACAACACCACGGGCCGTTTTCACCCCGCAGCCGGGACCTCCACCCCCTCCCGCCCCCCCCGGCGCGCGCTACGCGGCAGGGGCTACCGACGTCCGCCGCCGCGCCCGCGCCTCCGGATGCGGAGGCGCGATGCCAGGCGGCACGGGCGCGGGAGTCCGCGGCCAACAGGCGGGCAGCGAAGAAAGAAAACGGGGAGGAAAGGGAAAAAAACAAAAACGGAAGAGCGAAGAGTTGTTCTTGGAAGTGAGATTCAAGGACCTTAAGTGTTATTTTTGCTTTTCGGGTAGCCTAATGACACAGATTCGGAACATCTGTTTTTTCTGCCCGGATCGTTTTTCTTCCCGGAGCGAAGTCTTGCGAGAATCAGCGCCCAAACTTTCTGGTTTATGTAGGTTCTACTGCTTGCTGCTTCTCAGGGAAGGAAACCCCTATGAACCATCCAATTTTTAGGTCCATTCTCTCATTCTTTGCTGCGCGCCAGCAAGAAGAGCATTTGCTTGACTTGAAGTAGAACCCCCGCCTCACTCGTTGAGTTTCTGGTCTTCGCCCACTTTCTGGGTTTGGACCATTTTGGAAGTAAGCAGAAAGTGTGGATTTGTGTTTGCCATCCACTCAGGAAGTTGGCTGCAGTGAAAGAGGCGGGGTGGGGGAAAACTCCTGTGATGAAGACCCACTAGGACGATTTATGAGGGTGTGTTAATGGGGTTTTTCATTGGCGGGGTTTATCGGACGAGCAATGACCATGTACCCACGAGAACAAGCAAAATGGAGGTTTCTAACTGCCACCCAGATAAAGCAAGTGGTTCTTTTTCGGATGTACGCTTCTACTGGAACCTTGCACTAGTCGTGGGTGTTCCTTTGGCCAGTTTGGGTAGCCCGACAAGTGCGATACCATGTTCCGTGATGCCAAGGTGGGAATCCCCGCCTTGGTATCACAAAAGGGGCCATGTTTCTCAGAAGGTCCGCCACACCACCAGACAACCCCAGGAAAAATGGAGGGGGCAAAAGCGCCCTCACCCCGAAGCCCGCCACAACATGGAGTAGTTGTTTTTTGGACTTCCGGCTGGGGCGGCTTTGTAGGGTTGTGGGTTTGCAGGGGTATATGTAATGGTTATAGCATGGTCCCAGAACCGGCTATAAACACACATTCCAAGGCCGGGCCTAGAATCAAAGGGTTTGGTTGCAGGAAGTTCTACAGGAACTGGCCCCAAAAAGCCGTAAATAAGCTGTTTTCCTGTAGAATGTCCTGTAGCCGAACCCTTTGATAGAACAACCACACACCAACGGTTTTAGTTGAAGCAAGCGTGGGGACCGGTTTCCTCGGTTTCCCCTCGATGATTTGTTTCGCTTCGTAGGCGCTGCGTGGTGCTGGAGCAGGAGGTCCGCACCAAGGACCGCATCACCCGGGAGCTTCAGCGCCAGGCCCGGTGCTTCGGAGCTTCGGAGCTGAGAGGAGCCATGCTTCTCGAAAGAGGCGGCGATCGCTTTTTTAGGAACCGGGTGATTTTCTGCTAGTGGCTTTCCTGAAAAAGACTGCACAAAAGGTGTAAGGACACACCCTATTCTGGTGTGTCCTCTTTTGGGGGTACACTGGCCCTGACTAATCCGGAAGCTTCCAGAAGGTTCCATTCAATTGGAACCCGGTTCTGGGCGCTTCCATGCAATCTGGGGAGGGGAGGCAGTTGTTTTATGTGGATGTCAAGAGAAAGCAAGAGAAGAAGAAGACACACTTTTAGGAGTCTGAAAAAAGAGACGCAAAAGAATAGGGGACACCTTTTTGGTGGATAAGGGGAAACCGAAAGGAGATCAACCTGAAGCAAAATGGTCCTTAATTGTAAACGCTTCGCGTTGCCCGCCTGGGCCAGTCCGCTTTTGGCTGGCCTTGAGGTATATGCAGTGCTTTAGTTTGCCTTGAAGTCTTGTGTTTATTCGAGTGAGTGAGTCGGCGCCGAAATGCGTGAGCTGGTTTCCAAGGTAGAGGGCCAGAACGAGAGCCGCAGAGAGCTACAGAATGGCGGCTTGGGCCAAGCGAAGGTGCGCATTTCTAGGAAGTTTGATTGGTTTCTGTCATAGGTTAATTAACCCCCCCTCCGTATCCGCCCCTCAAATGTGATTTTGAGTGGCTTCGGGTCCAAAAAACAAGAAACATATTCATTTTGAATCTTGGGCTTAGCAAGGCTTAGTAGGGCTTAGTAGGCCTTAGGAAATCTTAGTAAGGCTCAATCATGTTGTTTGAATCGCGTGCTAGCAAGGCTCAGCAACTCTCAGGAAGATATGGCCACCACTCAAAATTGATTATGAGTGCTACTGAGTCTTGCTGAGTAGTTAGAACCGTAATGATTCCGCTTAGCGGTCATTTGTACTGCAACTACGCCGAGCACGGAACACCTGTGAATTGAACATCAGCGGAGCACTCAGTAGCAGTCAAACGACACTCAGCAGCAATCAGCAGCACTCACCAGGACTCAGTAGCACTCAGCAACACTCAGTAACGCACTCAGAAACGCTCAGTAACACTCAGCAACACTCAGTAGCACTCAGCAACACACAATCACAACCCAAAACAGCACATTTATTTGGTGCATCCCGGCTCAGTAAGCGCACTCAGTAGCACTCAGTAGCACTCAGTAGCACTCAGTAGCACTCAGTAGCACTCAGTAGCACTCAGTAGCATTCAGTAGCACTCAGTAGCACCCAGGACCTCTCAATCACCTCCCAAGAACACAGCACATGGGCGATCCAGGCTCAGCAAGTTTTAGTAGCAATCAAGCAGGCAAGCTTCCACGCTTTGCTGTGCAAAATTGAAGCACCCCCCCCACCCCACATTCCAAATCCTTGCTGAGTAGTGCTCAGCAACACTCGGAGGGGGGATGTGAGGGGGGGGGGGGGGTAAACTTGTGATTCTGGGGGGAATTTGGCAGGAGTTGGGGGTGATTTGATCGGTTTCTAGGATGCGGTTTTTAGAGGGGGTTTGATGGAAAAGTCGGCTGCTCCTGCTGCGGGAGCCAGGACCATGAACTGCCAGCAGCTGCAGTTGGAGTCCGATTCGATCCGGCTCTTGCAGCCTTTCGCAGACGCAGGCTGGGAGACTTTGTTCGCTCTTGCATCATCAAGCGGCAGTGCACCAGCTGGGCAAGACCGCGTGAACTGCACGGCGATCGAGTTGGAGCATTTCTTTGCAGACACGGCTTGGTAATCCGTTGATCGTGTTGACGCATGACACAGCTGCAGCTGAGTCCTTGCCACTGGTTTTCTTCGTGGACATGTCCATGTCCAGCTGGGGCGCTGGGTGACCCGCAATCGTCACCGTGAACACGGCAAGCATTGGAGAAGGCATTGCCGCCATACGAAAAGGTTTGGAGAGAAACTCATGGCAGCGGGCCGGAGCTGGGACAGCTTTCACAAGTGCCCACGCAGAGCGAAAGCTTCGCAACTGTGATGCTTGCCACACCGCCCCCAAGAAGGGGTCTGACCGCTTCCCGGCCCTGGGGAAAGGCGAATTCTCAGAAGCACGCGCATGAAATGATCACTGGGCCAACTTCCGGCTTCGAAAAGAGACATCGGATGTTGACTAAGATGATGAAGGAAGAAAATATTTAGACTTACTAGACTAATAAAGGGTATGACGAGACTTCCTAAACCAACATGGGGAGATTGTCCCATCTTCTGTGGCCCGACGTGGGTAGATATCGAATGTTGACCAATATGAGCTCATCGGGCCCTCTCACCGCCTGAGCTCCTTGACGCCAGCTCTCCTTGTTTTTGAAGGGCACGTTTCAGTAAACGCCTGAGCTTCTGCTATCCAAGGTCAGTGTCCTTTTCTTGGGGGGATTATAGAACAACCGACGCGTTAATAGAATAAATGTAGTTCACCCAGAAACTCCAGAATCGCATTGCAACCGACATCATTCTTGGAGGAGATTGCAGGGCGCATTTTTAAAGTGAAGCCGCAACTTTTGGTCGGGAATCCCTGACTGGGAAACTCATGGCAAACCTGCGAATCTCCGGTGTGGAATGCCTGACTTGTTGGTTCTCATGTGGCTGTGAATGTTAATGTTGGCACTTGATTAAAACCCCCCCCCCTCAGGCCTCAACAATGGAGGCGCTGGAAAAAAGTAGGCTCACTTTTGGGACGTCCAAACAATGGAGGAATTTGGGGCCCAATTCTACTTTAGTATTGCAACCACTTCTTTCTGAGCAGACTTTTTGGAATACTACTTTAGTAGAACAGCTTCATGAAGTGGGCCACCAATTCAAAGGGGAATGCTTTTAAGCAAGTGGGCCAAAGGGGAATGCTTTTAAGCAAGTGGGCCACCAATTGAAAGGGGAATGCTTTTAAGCAAGCGGGCCACAAATTGAAAGGGGAATGCTTTTGAGTAAAGCAACTGATAGCTTATTTTCTGGGAGGGGGGGCCGGGGGCTTGCAAACTAATGTGGTTCCCCAAAAGAATGCAATTGTTGTGGTTCAGTGGGGTCTGTGAGGGGTACCCTTGTCCTGATTGTTTGTTTGCATCTGTTGAACACGGCTTAATAAAGAAGTTGCAGTTTCAGGGCTGGGGATGGCTTTGAAATTTCAGAGGTTTCAGCTGGCTTTGGGTTTTGCATTTGAGCAACCAATTCAACGGGGAATGCTTTTAAGCAAGTGGGCCACCAATTGAAATTGAGTTGTTGTTGTTTGTTTTTGATTTTTTCCCCCCCCCGACCGATCAAAACAACTTTCAGTTATTCTGGTCCCCATCAACACTGGGGGGCGAACCAGAATAAGGAGAACAACTCTATAGTTATTCAACGACCCCTGATTAATCGGGTGTTAACATTAATCGGGACCCCCCCTGAAAAGTGGTGGGTGGGCACAAACCTCGCCTAAATGATGTTCAGCAAAGGGTCCGCAATCAAAATTCATACCCATGCAAGGGAATGACCTCCTATCACTTCTACAAGCAATTGGTCCCTGGCTACCTGATCGCCACGAAACTCTTCTGGAACAAGGTGAGCACCCTCTCCAAGAAGCCCTGTTGGTATCCGGAACCAAACTTGCACCGATCGCCGACCACGTAGTCAGCTACGATCTCACCGGGAAGGAGACGCGCCGGGGAGTTCGTGGCACTGGGGATGGGTGTCACAGTCACGGCGTGGGGCCAAGGCGACGGACGCGTCCACTCTGACCCGCAGAGTCTGCGCCCAGGGCAGGGCAATACTTGCATGCGGTGACGGCCGGAGCCGGGAGCAGCAGATGTGGCCGCTTGCGGACGCCTGCCAGCCCCGCAGTGTTTGACGCACGACGGAGCTGAGGGCTGCCAGCGCAGCGTCCGGCGCCAACTTCGACCGCGTGTTGCCGGCATGCTGGGCCGAGCACGATTAATCCCGCCTGGCGCCCTTGTGGATCCCCTTCCAATTCATTCCCTCCAAAATTGGATTCCTTACTGACTGGCAAGGTTGCCAAGAAGCAAAGAGTGGATCGCGCCCAGTCCCTATGGCAAAGCTTTCCTTGGCCTTTTTCCCCTACCAAAAAGATGGGGCTCGCTCTTTCGGGCGTTTTTTCTCTTGCAGTTTCCCCTCCCCCCCCAAAGAAAAACACACCAACGTGTGATTTTTTTTGGGGGGGGTTCACTCGACTCCGGCACTCGACTCGGTCGCATCCTGTCCCCTCAAGTCCCGTCAAGTCCCCTCAAGTGCCTCGGTCGCTGCGCGCAAGCGCGGGCTCAAAGTTCAGTCTCCTCGATTCCTTCGATCCGCATCCGAAGTTCCAGGTGGGAGAGCTGGAGGGCCTCATGGAGCGCCACGAGCAGGAGCTCTACGAGGAGCGGAGCTCCAAGGTGCAGCTCATGGCCGGGACCTCGGGCGCGAAAGCGGCGATCGGAGCGGGGGCCCGCGATGGCGCGCGCTTTTTTTGGGTTGAGGGGCGGGGTTTGGGTTTGGTGTCGCGTTCGTTTTTTTGGGAAGTTGACCAAAAAAAACCAAAGGAAGCCACACAGAAGGCTGAAATGGAGGAGAGATGGAGGTCTGCCCTTCACTTGTTTTTTTTTTTTTGGGGGGGGGGCGGGTGCACGATTGGATCCAGGGGGGCTATCTTAGGGCGCAATCCCAGGGTGTCATAGAAGAAGTCAACGTCGGGAGTGAGCGGGGGGGGGGGGGCAGGGTCACTTAAAGTCTCTGTTGTTGAGGGGCTCGCGAATGGGGTGGGGGACGAGTCCGCTCCTGTTTTTGGGATGGTGCCTAAATGACATTGTTTTGTGTTTGAAGGTGAAAACAATATGGGTGTTTGTCAAAATGCAGGGACCCGGCTTCCTTTCAAGCAACCCGAAAAGCGTCCCCTCAAACAACACAGTCCCGATCTAAACAAGTTTGTTTCTTAGTTGCGCGTGACGCCTTTCGCGGGTTGGACTTTGCTCGTCCTTTCACGGGCCCTGACCTCTCTTTTGAGGCTCTATTCTGTTAGGAGCCTTGTTTGGCTTGAATTGAATGACTGTCTAGTTGGTGAATTTGACACGGGGGTGGGCTGAGGGACTTGTCAAACTTGTAAGCGATGGACCCCAAAATGGGCTCGGTGTTCCGAACTTCCTCTGCGTTTCCTATTTTAAAGCCACACAACTTGGCTTCCTATTTGAAAGCCACGGAAAAGGCCCGTAGTCTAAAAATTAGGCGGCGCATAGTCTATATTAGGTTGACCAAGTTTTCTGAACCGGAGTCAGAACATACTGTGTACCCCAGAGTTGAGCCAAGGAAGGATGTTCGCAGGGAGAAGCTCGGGCCGTTTTTTGTCTGAAGGCCGCTTTCCAACATTTGGGGTGTGCCAAAAAAATGGAGCCACGCCATTCTTCTAGGTCCTCCACCCAACTCGCCCCCGACGGAATGGCCGAGGCTCAGCTGGACGCCACGCTGCCCAAGGCAGAGGTGGAGCCGAAGCTCCAGCAGATCGAGGCGCCGGGAGCGGTCGCGAGCGCTTTGGGGGGGGGGGGACCGTTCTTCGGCATGAAGGGCACCCCTTGTAGAAGGACTCACAAACGCGCCAATAGAACAATCCCGCCTCATGGGGTCCTTGAAGGATTTTCCCCCTGAATTTTAGGCGTAAACTACTAGTTGTTTTTTTGGAATCTAGCTCCTTGTATAGTTACGATGACGACTTTATTGTTCCATACATATATGTACCAAAGTTGTACACATGCTAAGCGTATGCCAGTTCGATCCCGATTCCCCCAGTTTTTTGGAGGAGACCCCAGGTGTACGGTTTTTTGCCTTCACAAAAACTCCCAGGAGCTGCGCTTCCAGGTCGACCAGTTGCAGCCTCGGAAGTTGTTTTTGCCGCCGCCGTTTGCCCAGCCGTTGAAAGAAGGGCTCTTGGAAAGATGCTCAATGCCAAGTTTCTTCGACTTACTTCGGGGTTCCCCCTTTTACAGGGACAGGTCTGCTGTTTTTTCTTTTGCAGCCCATACTTTGGGAACCCCATTTGACTCCCGGAGTTCATGGACTTGATGATTGGGACGTTATGGGGGAGGATGCAACTTGGCGATTTAAGACACCCAAAAGGCAACCACTATTTCTTCGTAACTTTCTGGTGGAGAACATCAGAACACCTGCTGCAAAGTTCCTTGTATTCTTGGTCTTGCGGTCCCATTCATTTTTGGAGCTGCTAACATCCCCAAACCGAACAGATTCTGGGGTATGAAACAGGAACATCTAGTTTTCAAGGAGTTCCCCAGCTGAGCGCATGGAGGAACATCAACAGAGCACACATATCATCCGGGGGCAACACGTACGGAAATGCATCCGGGGCAAATACCGAGGAACGCACTTGTGAAGGTCCAACACCTGAAGGTCCCTTCCAGAGGAAATTGGTTTTTCAGGTATCCGGGTTCTATACTTGGTGGCTCCCATCCATCGCCTTAGCCTTTTAGCTTTTTAGTGTTTAGTGGGGGGTTTCCATGCAACCCACTAAAAGTTAAACTTTTAGCGGGGGGATCTGAGGACAGCCCAGTATGTTAGTGGGAGGCAGAGTGGGCTCACGTTCCAATCAACAGCCAATTAATCATGGCTTTGCGCGAGCCTCGGCTTTTGGCTGCTTTGAACAGAACCCAACGGGACACCAACCATGTTTCTTTACTTGTTTGAAAACCTTTGGGTTGAATATAAATATATATATATATATATATATATATTTACATGTTCATTAGATACGTCAGAAAACCTGGACACGCAACACCCTTTTGCGTACTCGACGGTGCAGCGGGCCACGCTTCGGTCACAACCCGAGGTCCAGCATCGCCTTGAAGCATGCCAAGGAGACGAAGCGATGAAGTTGGTCGAAATGGCCGATTAGGCAGAGCTTCCTCCGTTGCCCTTTTTGGAACCTTCAAAAGTGGTGGCTTCAAGGGAAACCACCAGTACATTGATCAACCTTGGGGCAAGTAAAAGTGGCAAACTGCAACTTTAGGGGAAATAAAAGTGTAAAACTGTAACTTTAGGGCATTCCCACAACGAATTCTTCCCAGCCATAGGGCAGTTCCCGTTTCCTTGGGTCAACGTCCCTCGTCCTGTCCGAGTCGGAGGACCTGGCGCGGACCTGCGCGGCGCAGGCGGAGAGCTACGAGCAGCTGCTGAAGCGCCGGCAGCAGGAGGTGCGGCACCTCCAGGACGATCGCAGAACGAGACAGAGTTTTCGGGGGATAGGAAGTACCTGGAGTCTCCATGAAAACCCCAGAAAAAGGGGTCATGACCCCTTCATTTTGGGGAATGACCCTTTTCTTAAAGGTTCATGGAGACTCCAGGTAGGGGGAAGTGGGGATGATTTGTGTTTCCAACCCTGGCCGCATGGTAGCACCAAAGCTTTCCATTTGCAGGTGAAGCGTTCGAGGCTTCAGGCCCAGCTGGAGTGTGAATTTCAGTTCCCATCTGGTCCCAGAAAGGTGTTGGGAGTTTCTTGGCGGTTTTCTAGGCGTCCGGTAAATCGATCAAACTCGGCAGAGGTTGATTGGTGGGACCCCGGATTCTCCAAAAATTGCGGTGGATTAACCGCGGGGGGGGGGGGGGGGGTGAATCCCCTTTTTAGTGGAAATTCAATCAGTGGTTGGGTTTCCACATAACCCACTGAAAGTCAACTATATGAGAACCGCCCAGGTTTGACTGGCAATGGGAACCCCGGATCAAAGTAGAACCCTGGCTGACCTTTTGGGGGGTGTCCCCTTTTTAGTGGAGATTCATCACTGCTGGAGGGGAACACTCCCTACTGATAGGATTATTCATCCGGGGTCAGCACCGATGTCTTCCCTTTTCTTTGATGACATGAATGGACCCAACCCCAAACAGATTGGCAGGGATGATGCAGAGAATGAGTTGGAGAACTCCCTTCAGGTTCCGTTTGTTCAGGTTTTGGATCTCTTACCATTACCGGTAGTGAGTTTCCGAGATGCGCATTTTCTAGGTGGTACTTGTTTGGTCCAAGCCCTATGGATGTCTAAAGTATATTAATTCATGGGCCGGCTGAATGGTTAACCCGGCGCACAAGACATAAGACGAGGGTGACCGAGAAATGCCGTGCGCTGTCGACCCTAATAATATTTGTCTAGATGTCTCCTGTTGGTGGGATTCTATCACTCAACATATTGTTCTTTTTTCAGGAGACTTAAGCAAATGGAGGAGAATGAACGCAAAAGGAGTGATGTGGCTCCCAACAGTGGTCAACCTTTGGTCTGCTCGGGAAAACAACAGTCCGGCATGGAAGGGGCGCTTTGCAAATTTCCCCTAAACAATGCGCGTGGGAAGACGCGATCCCTTCACGTTCATTGCAGGTTGACTCGCAACAATTCGCACTTCACTTGGAGGTTCGAAGCCATGAGCCCGGGTACATTGCGGCGACGCCGCGTTTCGGGGGGGGTGGTTCTTTACGTTTCGGGGCCCGAAGCTTTCATTCGCTTGGTAAACTTTATGATTCGCCAAGGGATCAACTAACTACCTGGATCGCCAGTTGCTGTGTTTTCTCCAACTGTGACGGATTTGTTAGGCAAAATCTCTGGCAAAAAGCCCAGTTGCTGTGTTTTCTCTGCAACTGTGTCGTTTTTTTAAAGGAAACACGACTGGCAAAAAGCGATCGCTTGGCTATCAAGATCAGTTCCAGTCCAGGAGTCCGTGAAGATGCTGCAAGCCACCGACGAGGCAGTCCCGAGCAGTCTGAACCGGAGTCCGAGGTGACTTTTCGGAGTCCGAGTGGCCCAGAAACCCTTTGGCCAATTCTTTGAGAGGGCTTCGGGTTGCTCAAAGCAAGCAACAAAACGCGGCAAGCCGTTTTATGTCATGGGAAACTTCGGTTTGCCGAGAAAATTCAACCAACAAGACGTGACATGCCGTTTCCGAGAAGCAGGTGACTCGACCCCAATCACGGTGGCGGGTGCCAAAGGGTCCGCCAATGCGACGTGGAAATCGCCGCAGGGCGAAAGTAGTGGTTGCAAGTGGCCTTCTCGACCACACGATGTTCGGTCAAGATATCCGTAGTGGCAGGGACACCCTGGGGCTCGCTGAACTTGGTGGTTTGCAGCCATCCGGTTCCTTAGCTTTTGAATCGGTGTAGTGGTTGGGTGTCCATTTAACCCGCTAGAAGTTAAAACTTTTGGCAGTGGATCGGAGGACAGCCCGGTAAATTTCCCACAACACCAACCTAGCGGACTCGCTCATTCTCCCGAAACACGTCTTCCAAGCTAGAGGTGCTCTCGGAAGATTGGGTTTGGGTTGTCGAAGTAGGGGGCCATTTTTTGTGGTAGCCCATTTAGAAGGCGGTACCCGGGGCCAACAAGGAACCGGTCATATGTTTCTGAACTCGCATGTCCGGGTTATGAAAATTACATCAACCTGGAGACTTCGGAGATCCAAGGTCAACAAGTTCAGGTCATTGCCACCGTGCCATGGGTCGCAGCATGCTTTTAGATACTTGCAGCTCAGCTGAAAAGAGGGGGTTGGTGCCTACCACCGATGCATCGGCTTTGCCTTTCAAGGCTCAGGAAAATCTGACGGGCACAGATTGCCAATCCAGGTGTTATGTGAGACGGAGAGGGAACTCACAATGGCATGTTTTCAGGTTTTTGCGTTCTGTTCATTTTATGTCTGGAAAATAAGCTCAGGTGATATCCCCAACAGCATGCGGTGCTCTCTTAGTGCTCGCACCACCCCGCAGCCCTCGTGGAACCCTGGTGGAACCCTGGTGCAACCCTCGTGGAACCTTACCTCAGCGCCGCCCCGGACCACCCCGGAGCCTATCTGGGCTGAGACCCCAAAGCTTTCAGCTGTTGGGGAAAAACACTGCTTTTCTGTTGCCACACCAAGGGTTGCAAAGATCCCCCATTGGACCATTCCAGCTTGCGGCGTTCGTGCGATTGAAGCGCGTTTTTCAGATGTCGAACACCGTGGGCAAGCTGCAGTACCGGCTGCTGCTCAGCCAGTGGGAGAAGGGCAATCTCCAGCGCCAGCTGCACTCTGTGCCCTGGACAAACGGGGCAGTCCCCCTCCCGAAGGCCCCAACCTAGATAGCCAAGTTGCTGCTTTTTCAATCAATGTTTCTGGTTTTTGGGGTAAAGTGGATGGACAAAAGCAGCAACTGGCGATCCAGGAAGACCTTATTATTTGCGCTCCTGCATACACATTACTATGGGTTTGTGTTTTTTTGTTTGACGGCACGTTTTCCGGCTTGGTTTAAAGGGAACCCCGACAGGAAAACCATCATGTTTCGGGTCCCTCCGCAATTTTAGCACATACCCACATCGGATTTGTTGTCAAAATAGGCGGCCACCAAAACAAACCGCCGTTGTTGATTCTTGGTTTTTCCGGAGCTCAACATGACACCCTTGACATGTGGAGTCTGAACGAGTCTTGAAGAGTAATCACCCAGAGGTCCCAAATATTGAGAGCCCCCCCAAATGTGCCCCAGAATTAAACAGACCTGCTGAAAGAACAAGGGTGCCCCAAAGCGTGATCCAGGTCCCCTTTCCAACGAAACGGGACACGCCCCTGTTCATCAAATCGGGGGGTTATTAGTCCTGGGTTTCCATTCCCAAACAACGCGGGCCCTTCTGATGGCTCCTTGTTTCCTTTTGGTTCCCTCTCAAAGCAGTCAAGTAGCTGCAAAAGACGCATGAGCCACACTCAAAAGCGAACGGATGTAGGTTTCGGGACGGTCCCCTTGAAAATATGGAAGTTCTAGTACGCAATAAGCAGCTGAGAGAAGCTCCAGTCAGCTTCCATGATAGTGAGTGAGAGATTCTATGCACAAGTCTCTGTGTGTGTGTGTGCTTCTTTTTGAGGTTCATTGTTCAGCTTGGTTTGGGAGGGACACCAAAAGGAGAACCACCATTGTTCCGCTGTCTCTTTTTTGACAAATACCCGCCAAGGTTTGTATTTACCGCGCACGGCTGTGGCGCCTGTGCTTGGCCGCCAGATGTGACTAGGCCACGCAAGACCTTCGCGAAGCTCGGCGAGAGCTACTAGACAACGAGGAACAGGCGGGATGTTGCCGGCCTGTTGTTGGTGTTGTTTGTTTGTCTGTCTGTCTGCCTATCTGTCTGCCTGTCTGTCTGTCTGTCTGTCTGTTTGTCTGTTTGTTTGTTTGTTTGTTTGCTTGCTTGCTTGCTTGTTTGTTTGTTTGTTTGTTGGGGGGGTCCGGGGGGGTTAGGGGTTATTTAGTCCGAGTAGGTTTCTATAAACACTCATCCAGTGTTTCGGATCGGAATCTTCTTTCGGGAAAGGAGGCCTCTTTTTGGGTCCTTTGTGAATTTGCGGGGATCGGAGTTCGCCGCAATAGTTCTTCCTGCCTCCGCTTCTTCAAAGCGAAGAACCAGGTCTCGATCGATGATCGAGACAAAGGACGCTGAGGCAAAAATTATCCTTCGTTGTGATGGAAGACGAGGCGAAGAAACGGGTCTCAGCTGGACAACAGTTTGCGGCACAGCGAAGCTGAAATAAAGGTAGGCCAGCTGAATTGCGAGCAAAACTAGGCTCACCATGATGTTGTTTCTTTGCTTGGGGATCCCGTATTTCGGGTGCTGGAATTGTTGTTGTAGATTGGCAGATTGATTGTCATGATTTCCCTGGGGTATTCCATGTCTCTTTCGGACCAGGCTTCTAAACAAGTCGAATCACGTCGACCTGGAGAGCGTGTGATGTTGTCCCCAGAATTCATCACCCTGGCAGACTCTTTGAGGAGTGTGCCCTAAAAATGGAGGTTTCTCATGGGTAATAATTCTGGTTGCATCGCTGGATTCAAGGGAAGTGCGATCATTTCATTGAAATGCGTTTTGTTGCCCCTTTGCGTAGGGTCACACGCTATCCAGCTGTTTTATCTGCAGGGCGCAGTGTTCAGGTTTGTTGGGTGCCCCGGGCAAAAGCCCTACTTGAGGTCGCCAAAGCGTGGCCGCTTCTTGCCGTCAGCATGCATGTTCAACAGAAAAGGATGTTCGGTTGCCTTCTCACCTTCATGAGGAACTACATGCTGAAAGGTCCTTTAGAGTGTGGCGCGTTGATCATGAGATGATTGCAGCTGAACCAGCCCTAGAAAAGTATTAGAAAACAGCACGGTGGATGGCAACTAAACAACGGGCAGCAATACACCCCGCAGTTTTGAGCAGGGGCGGGGTAATTAGACGCGCATGGTTCACTCGCACTTGTTTGGGCAATCCAGCGTACCGCCGCCAGACTCGTCCTTTTTACACTACCTTGTAGGACAAATGTGTGGCCTACCTGCAGTTTGTCAGTTTCCTCTTGGTATGTCAAGCTGGTCCCAGAAGAGAGGTAAAAAGGGCTACCCCAACGCCCGACCTTAGGTTCACGTCTGTTTGATGGAATCGGCCGAGTTTTTTGGCTCGGCGACTGTTGGAACGTGTGGCCGAAGCCTGCTTGGACCGAATCTCGTTTGACCAAGACCAATCCAATCCAATCCAACTGAATGGTGGTCTCTTTGTGTTGGTGCCATTTTGACCCGCATTCAAGCCAAAGCCAGTTGTGACCAGTCTCTTTGTGCCATTTGGAGCCGGTTGGACCCAAGTTTTTCCCCCCAATGCCAGTCCTTTGGCCAAATCGGATGAGCAGCCTCGTGTAGAAGAGAGTGAGGCGGTTTGGCAAGGGATTCAAAGGGCAACTAGCCTCCAACTACAGAACCTGACTGAGGGTTGCTGAAAGACCATTGCCAGCCAAACGGGGCCATTTCTCCGGAGAGTTGGATGTTGGCGACGCTTTTTTGGCGGAATTGCTTTATTAGGCAACCCCAATGGGTGTGGTCAAAACTGGGAGAACGAACATTATTTTGGTTGTTTTTTGGTATTCTTTGAAACCCAGGAGAAACGGGGGTACTGAGCCTCAAGCAACACACCCAAATCGAATACGTTCGCCAAGCTTTGTATTTGTGTGTAACTAAAACTTGGGGTGGTGGCTCTAGGTTGGTCTCCTTTTTGGCTTCCATTTCAAGCCGTAACAACGAGGGGCCGGAAAGAAAAATGAGGCAGACTGAAGTGAGTTCCCAAACTTGCTGGTGCTCAGGGAATGAGAAATGGAATGCCCCCTGTAAACAACCCAAATTGTGGTTCCCCTATTCGTGAATCCCACGGTTCATCAACCGGAACGGTCATTCCCTACGGATTTTTTTTGAGACAGACGAAAGTGAGTGCCCAAAAGGCTCCCTCAGACAGATATCTCGCGAGGTGGAAAAGGAGCGCCAGCAGCATGAGGACACTGAGGCGCGTGAGACAGGGGCCTAGGAAATCCAGACACAGACATGGGGGTTTCTCGTCGGACCCCCTGTTGGTTGGAATTTCAAGGGAGACCAAGAGGAACCCGGCCATTCGAGGGGATCCATTCAGAAACTCCCAAATGCGTGCATACTATATATATATACATATATATATATGCTATATATATATATATATGTATATATGTGTGTGTGTTTGAAGGTAGTTGGTCCGTTCAGGTTGGTGTATTGATTCAAAGCCGCTGGCACGTTGACCAGAGCTGTGTTGTGTCAAAATCGTGGTCTGCGAAGAGTGCTTGGCTTGCTGTTGGTTTCCATTATTTAAACACCAACCCAACGGGGTCCACCATTTTCAGCATCTTGTTGAACAATTTGCTCCCTTTGTTTTTGGAAGGTACCCTTCTTGAGGTTGGTTTGAAGTGAAACCAAAGGGAAATCCACATGTTTTGAACTTCACATGCCAACATGTGACCGTCACGGTCGAGCACCGTTGGTTTCAAGAAACAGCCCCCGACCACCGTAGGGCAAATGAGAGAGATTGGTTTCAAAACATGGTTTGAGCATGTTGTAAACAAGGGTTGAATCGCTTAACCCCTGGTCACTATCCAAAGGGATGATTAGTGATTTTCAGGAGCACGTTTTGGTAGACTCGGCATTCGCAATGAGCTTCTCTTGATGGATGGATACACTGGATGCAAGTCCAAACAGCAGCGTGTAGTATTACAGGATGATCAAGCCAACTTGGAACAGCGACCTCATGTTGGATGGCTTCTGCAAGCTCGTTTCCACTTGGGATTGATATGGGGGTGTCCAAAACAGGATATCCCCTTGTGGTTGTGGGGAAACCAGCATTTCTGTGAGACCCCTGGCATCACAGAAGTGATCAAGTCACCATGCTGGTAGTTTTAACAGCTGTGGCTATGTATACCATCAACCATCCCTCAGTCCCCGCAAACAGGGAAATGAAGAATATGTCCCTTGAGTGGCTGAGATGCCCCAGTTTGACCTGGCAGGTGGCTTAGGGGTAATTACAGGATTTAACCCCTTTAAGAGAGGATCCTTTGCTTTTTGGGCGACCCCAAGTATGAATCGAACAGGTTGATAATTATAGGGTCGAAATTGGTGGAACTGATTCCTGGAGCTCAACGTTTTGAAGTCTCAGGGAGGGTGCTCCCCTGTCTGATGTTGTTTTTTGAGGCGAGAAAAACTGCCTGTGGGTATGAGGAATGTGTCAAAATAGGGGACCCCCCAAAATGGGTGGTTTATCTTTGGTTTCCCTCTGCACCACCCAACAAAGCGGTTCATTCAGCAGAAACACAGCCTCACATGTGTTAATTGGTTTGGGTCTAGGTTTGTACCTTGCTTGCTTGCTTGGTTGCTTGGTTGGTTGGTTGGTTGGTTGGTTGGTTGGTTGCTCGCTTGGTTGGTTGCCATGTGTTCTACGGTCAGGGGCAGCTGCAGCACAGCTTGGCGGAGCTGAAAGCGCAGGCCGCCAAGCTTCAGGAGGAGAAGACCGCGGCCATGCCCATTGACAAGGCCGAGATCGATTTCGATCGGCGCGCGGATTTTCTCGGAGTTTCCCAACAAAAAACGGGTAGGGTTTCTAGGTCCCCCAGCAATTGGTGCCCTTTTGTACCGTTTCTTTTTTGGTAGGGAGGGTTCCCTTAAACTAGACTACAGAAAAACCGTTGGTACCGTGATTCTAAGCTCTACTGGAGGACCTAGGTGTCCTTTTGGTTTTCCGGCCCATTGAAAACCCGCCAAAAGCGTGCAGTTTCCATGGACACCACCAGTGAATTGCAATCTTTGCAGGGGAAATCCAGTGGCCCCTGACTTGGTATATCCTCAAAAAAGGGACGGGCCCCTCATGCCCCGTTTCGTGATGTTTAGTCAACTTTCGGGGTAATGGCGGGCCTGGGCCTTTTGCCAAACAGTTGGAACCAGTTGGATCTCCGAAGCAGTTTTATATGCTTCCATGTTCTTAGGGTTTTGTCTTTTAGTCTTCCCGTGTTGGTTTTAAAGGGACACGATTTCACTACTGGACATGCTTGCTTATTTTATTTTTTCGAGGGACGGAACACGCAAATGGGTAGGTTATGTTCAGACTATGACCCAGAAGCTGATCATATCTTTTTTGTCAAGCTTGGAGTGGGGTGGCTTCGATGGGTCTATAGCCTTCTGAAGGGCTTCTAGGTTTATCCTGGGCTTGTCCTAGCGACCTCCCTCCCCTAAACCCATGATACAGTTGTCGGTGCCAAACCATGCGGATTCTAAGAAACGGGTTTCACCAACATTGACTTGGTGGGAGGCCGAACGCTTATTATTTGTTTCCAGCCCGCAGGGCTCCCAATACACGGAAATCCAGCTGGCGCGCAGCGCAGATTTTGTCCATCCACAGTATGGATTGCTTTCCCCTGACAATGAACCACGGTCCGAGCATCTCTGATCCATTTGGGTGTTTCTCAAAATAGGGGTTCCCTAAACTGGTTTCTTTTGGTTTCCCTTCAAATCGCAACCCAAACTGGGGTCTCCTCCGAACCTATTAGTTATTTTGGGCTAGACTACATGTGAAGCAGACACATCACATTGTTGTTGTAGTACCCCAGATGTTGGCCAAGCTATATTTGGAAATCCCTCCTTTTGGCTGTTTTTGTTACAGGCAAACCATAATGAACGCCACTTTGCATTGTTTTGCACCCTTTTTTTCTCCTGGCTTCAAAGGACAGCCACCTGGAACATCCTTTTTGCCATAGGAAAATCCTTTTGCCTTGTGGCGGGGGGGGGGTACCTACCTGGAGCCCTTCTGCCATTCTCGAATGGATGGTCAAAAAGTCCCAAAAGAAAGGGGCCAACAATTTTCAAGGCTCAGACGGAGATTCTTTTTTGCCATGGTCCAAAGACCCGCTTCCCTTACCCTGGGGTTCAAACCACCATGAAAACCAAGGGGGTTCATTGTCATCCAACTTGGGTCAACCATTCTTTTGATGGGACGTGGAGCCTAGGCGCTTACTTGCAGGGGGTCCCATAAACACCAAAAAGGACGAGGCACCCATCAGCCCCCCGCCCGGCGCGGCCCGACCGCTAGGCGCGGCAGCTGACCTCGCGGCTCGAGGAGATCTCCGGGCGCAAGATGGAGCTGGAGGCGAGTGTCCCCGTCGAGCCGTCGAGCCGTCGAGCCGGCGGCGGGGCCGTCGGGCTACAAGTCTCGGGTGGACCTTCATTATACCCATAGGTGGTCGGTCCATTTTGGTTGGTTTTGGCAGAAAAGTAGGGGCGATTCCTGGGTTTACCTGGTGGTTGAATTATCTACTAGGGCCATCTGTTTCCCCTAAAGGGACACCTGTGTACCTACCGGTTCCTTGTTCATTTAATGGTTGAACCCCACAAATTCACCCGGAGCCTGGAATCTGTTTCGGAAAATGGTCCCTTGAGCCCAAACCAGGGGCCCCCGAACGTCAGGTTCCACGCTCAGTGGTGGACCCACAGACCGGTTCCTTGTTCCCTTGGCCTGGCAAACCCAACCCGCTGTAGAAAGGAAAAACGCCCCTTTTGGGGGCGAGGGGTATGAACATCAGGCCTTGTGGGTTCATTGCCCACGGGGTATGTAAAAGGGGTATGTAGAAGCACCCCTGGAAAGTAAAATGCAAGGGGCTGAAGAATTACCATTATTTTCAGTGGTGACTGATTTGAGGTTTTATGGCAGACTCCCATTCTACTTATTTGGTCGCCATTGCCTGATGTGCTTTGACCCCTTTTCGGGTCGCTTGGAGCCTCTGGGATTGGAGTTTTGGCCCAAGGAACTGCGGTTCTCCTTTTGGTTTCAGTTTGGAACAACCAACCTGAAGCGGGTAGCTTCAAAAACAGATGCCCAGGCATTTTTATTTTTATTTTCTCCGGACCGAATTCGGATGTCCACCAAAGGGTCCGGAGCCCATCAAAACTTCACGCTCTGGATAAAATTGGTCTGGGAACCTTCCTGATTCGTTGGAGAAGTGGAGAAGTCCGGGAAACACATCGCGACCCCATTGGCGGCTCCCAGCCATCCGGTTCCTTAGCGTTTTAGCTTTTTGGTATTTAGTATTCACTTTTTGCCGGGGGGTCTGAGGGCAGCCCAGGTTTGGATTTGTTCGCGAGGCACCACCGGAAGGTTCGGGTGCTTTGGAAGTCTAGCGAGAAAAACAAAAAAGGAAGACGGGCAAACCACCGAGCGAACGATGCTTTTTGGGTTGGTCTAAAGGAGCCTTGGGCTGGTTGCATAGGTCACCTCTTAGTGCATGGCTTTGGACCTGCCAAGGGCGCGAAGCAACTCGCGCCCCAAGGGCGAACCAAAGCCGACCTTGCCCAGGAAGCTTCCAAGAAAGCGAATGCTGAAGTGACCATTGTCCCTGGCAAGATCCCCGACCTCCGGTCTCAAGCTCCAGTCCTCCATATTACGTGGACGCCAGTATAGACGAAGTGGGGAGCAAGTGAAGCATCCTACAACCTATCATGGTTTATGTTGGGAACGTTTGCTACACAAATAGCACATACACAGATATATATATATATATGCAAATATTATATACAGATGTACGTGGAGGAATCATAGTTCGACGTCAGCGAACGTGCAGCTCAGCACCCCTTTCATCCGCAGCGTTCATAATTGAATGTGCCCCGAGGACTTGGCCGAATCTGGCTCCTGGAAATGACTTGTCTACGTGTGGCATGCTTCGAGGATGACCTCTGGAACGATGGCACGTCTAGGCTTAATTGCCTGCTGTTTCGTGAATTGAACGTCCGGATCCGACGCAATTAAACCCCCTTCTGAGCAAGTGCTAAATCTTACCGGCACGTCGCGTTGACGGTGCGACACAACGCGCCGATGAAGCAACAGCAAACCATGAGGCTTGCGGGTATATGTTTATACAGACGTAGGGAAGAAGTTGCTCCGTTTAGAAGGCTCATTGCCACATGTGCCGATACGGTTCCGCAACCACTGTAGGTTATTGCAAAACCTTGATGTCACACACACACACACATCCCGCAGGATAGTACACCACCAGAAGGGGCCTCGCAAAAAATGTCCCTTTGGATACGTCTGATTCAGCCGAGTTTTACACAGGTGTGATTCAAGGAGCATGGTGGTTCTCTTGCGAGGGAGACCAGTGCCGGGGCTGGAGATTCAAGGTGTTGTGTTCCATTTGGCATTTGAAAAGGGTACACCCTCAAAAAATGGTCAGTCGATATAACTTAGGATTGAGGACTCATTGAATGAGTCGATTCAAATCAGATGTCGTGTGGGTTGCCTCCGGCCAGGAGCGCTTGTCCAAAGTGCGCTTGGAGCTGATGCGCAACCAGGACCGTGGCTTTCCGTGCCGTGGGGATGAGTATGTTTTTCATGGGGGGGGGGGATCCAGCAAACCAACAGGACAAAAGCTGCCATTGAAGAATTGGGTGTCTCCCAAATGGGCGTTGTTGGCTGTTCCAGTTTAGTGGAATCCTGAGCTTTTCGAGGAACCCGGTGAAAGCCGTCAGGCCATTTTCTGAGCCAAATGCCTCACCTGTCTTCCAACCCTTCAACTCGATTTGCATCTTTGAGAACCTTGATTTCTCGCCTGCACAGCACGTTGAACAGGTCACTCACGGATTCACATCTCCCTCATCCGTCCAAAGGATTCCTGGAATGTACAAACTCATATGGACCCTTCTTCTGGGTATTCCTTGCGCCCATGAGGGAACCCCTACTTGGTGGTTTGGGGATTTGAACCCCTGCTTTTTGTATAGGGTAAATGGAAAACACACATTCCGGAACACCTCCAAACCAAAACTCCAATCCACTCTGTTTGAGGGAAGTCAACCCCCCCACCCCCCACCACCCAACAAAAAGCAAGTCCAACCCAAGCCACACGTTTTTGTAGTTCGAAGGAAGCTGAACCCCCAACCTCTCCCCAACCCCTCCCCCCCAAAGTTGTCTTTGCTCACATGTGTTCTGCCTCGTGCTTTCGGGTTCAGCCAAACCAACCCCCCCCCCCCCCCCACCCCAAAGTGCGGGAGCCACGGCGCCGCCCAGCCGCGCGGCCCTGGGAGGCAGAGACCGACGAGTGCCGCCTCAAGGCGCAGCAGGCGCAAGAGCTGCTCACGGAGCTGAAGGCTGGGACCAGATTGCTCTGTGGGTGCAAGGCGGTTCACAACGGGGAAGGCTGTGGGTTGCAAGGTTTGAGCCATAGGAGTACCTCTTAAAACCACAAAACGTTTCTCAGCTTTTTGGGTAACATGGGCTATTTCTGTCTGTAAAAGATGAGAACTTCCCCAGGGCGCAAGGAGTTTTAAGCGGTAAGGTGGGTGCCTCATCTTTGGTTTGTTCTGTTTGGTCTTCGAATTACCGTGGATGGACGAATCCATTTCGCACCTGGGAAACCATGCTTGACACCATCACGTTTGTTCATATTTACGTTGGGGAATGAAGTCATGGTTGTTGTTGGGAAACATTGTAATTACATTTTGCTCATTGTGGTTCAGTGGTTGAAATCCAACCACATAGCTGCAAAACAATTATATTTTTTGCTCCCCTTCCAACGTGAATCAAGCCCCCAGCCCAAATTGCATTTTTCCTTGGGTTTGCTTGGGCTTGGGAAACCCCAGGAAAAAGTTGGGGTTCTCTTGCTGGTGCGAGAGATGCAGGGAATGAGACATTGAATGACCCCAAGAAAACCCATCCAACCGGTGGTTTCCTTTATTTCGGAAATCCCCAGGTTCATTCTCTCATTCCCTGCTGAGCACCAGCAAGTTTTTGGTGCCTTGTTCTTTTTTAATTACGAAATCGGACCCTTCAACATGGCGCAACAGTTTTGCCTGGTTCCCTTTAAAGACTGACCCCAAAATGGGGAACCCCCCCAAAAAAGACACACCCATATATCATGTAGCCATGAAGAGGGGCGTCTTTTGTTTCCTGTTGGTTTCCCCTTAAAGACGGGCCACACACGCCGTGGTTTTACAAAGGTCTGTTTTCTTTTTGGGGGGGGGGTCGGCTTAGGCTTGAGCAACCAAAGGACACACACACGGGCCATTCCCCCTTTTTTCGGGTTGGGAGCCCGCCGCCCAGCCGCTGGTGTCAGACTCTCGGGCTCTCTCGCTCGAGGCCCTGGACCCGGACGACGAGGCGCCGAGGCAGCGGCTGCTGGAGATGGCCAAGAAGCTGGCGGACGCCAAGCTGAAGGCGGGAAGCGCGTCCGGCCAGGGGTTTGGTTCGGTTTCAGCCAAGGGAAGAGAGACAAGGAAGCCAAAAGACGGAAACCAAGGGACAGGCCCAAGCAAAACCTAAGTATACGAGCCCATGCCTTTTTCTTGTTGTTTGATATCTGCTACAGGGGATGGTTTTTGTCCCCGACTCCGCTGGTTAGAACTCAGTCTTGGGGTCTTAGGTTGCCCAATCGTCGCCGGGTTGATCAATAGGGCCCCATTTTAGAATACTGTTGAGGGGATTCTTTATTTTTTGGGACTCAAGCCCCAACAACTCCTCCAAACAGGGGGTTGGGAGTCAACCGCTTGGCGGTATCACAACAGGACCATGTTCCAGTCTTTTTCCAGCGGAGGCCGACCTTTATGAGTCCCTCTTGGGCGACTTTGCGTAAACTTCCTCCACCAAACAATCGGATACGCCCCTGATTAAGATGGCACCCCACAACACGAACAAACAATTAGCAGGGGGAAGGAGGCTCCTCTCACTCGGGGGCTTTCATCTCGCAAGAGCGCATGTGAGTAGAACCGCGACCGTGTAAAGTGGCAGCAGGACCTTCAGCGCACCCATGCCACTGCAGCGCTTTTGCCGCCATTCTTGATATGGTTGGTGTCCAAACTTCCTTGCATGTGCACCGGAGTTTTTTGCCAAGTAGGGTTCAAGTAGCTTTCGGCCTTGGCTTAGCCAGTTGTCCGCCCTTTTGCGTTGTTTTGGTCGTTCTGGTTGTTTATGGGATGCGCAACCCGCTAGACAAAGGCATCTCATGTCTCTCACCAAAAGCAGTGAGAGAGACTATTTCACTCAGGAAGAACATGGATTGGGGTCGGGGGCTTCGATCTCGCTTGCGAATGTGTGGAGTAGGCGGTTCTACTAACTGGCCTTATCTAGGTTCCCCAGTAGTGCCCTTTTACCCTTTTTGGGGGGAGGGTTCACCCTCTCTACTGGAGGACCTAGGTATGGTTGTAGTGAGGCCTTAAGCCTTCAGAACCTTGGTAGACCCAAAGCTCCACGTGTGGGTACTCACTTGGCTTGGGGTCCCGGCGGCAGCGGCAAGCGGAGCCAGGAGTTGCAGCACAAGCGCAGCATGGAGATCGCGCAGGCGAGACCCGATGTTGGGTTCCGTTGGAAGACGCCGAAACGGAAAGTTCCAACGAGACACCTCCAGTCATGGGGGTTGTTGGGAAACACTTTTTACATGTTTGCTTCTTGTGGTTTAGTGTTTGAAATCCCCACTTAACTGCTAATATTCATGCGTTTTGCTCCCCTTCCAACGTCAACCAAGCAGTTGGTAGCCTCTTGCGGGCAAATGTCCAAAGCCTCCATGATAGTGTCTTTCCCAGGAGGGGCTCCCCTTTTTGGACACCCATGTCCATGGTCAGCTTGGCATTTGTCTTTGACAAGGGGACTAGCCACCAGGTGTCAACCACAGAAATTAGAAGCGCGAGCGCGTTCCAATGGGGCAATGTCATGTTTTGACACAGGCTCACAGCGGAAGATCGGACTGTGGACCGCATGCCAAATCGGTGAAACCTCCTTTGGACGGTGTTGAATGGAAGACCGAAACGGAACCTGCCAGCTTTGGGACAGTCCATTTTCAGAGCATTTGCTACCCCAATCATGTTGATAATGGGTTTCAACTTTCGATAATGGCTGCCAACCATCAATCAGTGTTTGCATGGTTTGCAAGGAGCTGGTGTCAGTGTTTATTTTTGTTTATTTGCCTGCTTGCTCGTGTGCTTGCTTGCCTGCTGGTTTGCTGGTCTTCTTGCCTGGCTGCCTGCCTGCCTGCCTGCCTGCTTGCTTGCTTGCTTGCTTGCTTGCTTGCTTGCTTGCTTGCGTGCCTGCCTGCCCGCTCCTTGCCGGCTTGCTGGCTTGCTGGCTTGCTGGCTTGCTGGCTTGCTGGCTTGCTGGCTTGCTGGCTTGCTGGCTGGCTGGCTGGCTGGCTGGCTGGCTGGCTGGCTGGCTGGCTTGCTTGCTTGCTTGCTTGCTTGCTTGCGTGTGTGCTTGCTTGCTTGCTTGCTCGTTTGTTTGTTTGTTTGTTCGCTCGTTGTTTGCTTGCTTGCTTGTTTGTTTGTTTGTGCGTTCGTCCGGCCGTTCGTTCATTCGTTGCTGTACATGCGTTGGCGGCCCCCATTTTCAACCAGGAGCCTGATCTTGTCCGTGCAAAGGTTCTGGGCATTTGAAATTATTCCTCCAGGTTTCATG
Source organism: Effrenium voratum (assembly GCA_963377175.1). Lineage (NCBI taxonomy): Eukaryota > Dinophyceae > Suessiales > Symbiodiniaceae > Effrenium > Effrenium voratum. The sequence goes on along the minus strand of CAUJNA010003832.1, from coordinate 307,063 downwards.
GGATAAGCCCCTGACTTCGAGTAAGGACATTTAGCCCTTCACCTCTTCCAAACCATCTTGCTGTATTTATGGCAAGTCAATTTTGCCTTGACCCTCGCCTTTGCAGCTTTCTTGGTTTTCGAACTACTGTGGATGGACGAAACCATTTCGCAGCACCTGGTCAACCATGGTTTACACCATCACGTTACACGTTTGTTGATATGTACGTTGGGGAACATTCCTTTGCTTAAGAGCATTTTTTATTTTCCCGTGCTGGTTTTAAAGGGACTCCATCACTACTGGACATATGTTTATTTTTTTCAGGGGGCGCACAAGCAAATGGACGCACTCCATCCGCAGTATCGGCACATTACCTCCACCTCGCCGGGGTGAATCCACGCGTGGACTCCTCAGGAGCAGCACCAGCAACTGGAGAAGGCACGACAGGCGGGACCGACGGACCGCTCCGAGAGCCGCTTCGGAGATCTTTCCGGAAGTTCGGCTCGCCGATTTGTCGCGGGAACGAGGGATGTGTGAGATGAAGGTCGTTGATATACAGGAGATTGACTTGTTTCAGGTTTGGGATCAACCACCTGGTGCATGACAAAGTCTCCATCCCCTCTACTTTCTGGGGTTGGGTAAAAGTGGCTTAAGCAGCCAAACCCTGGTACTCTATTGGAGAGGGAATGCTAATTTGCCCAAAATAAAGCTTTTCAGGAGTGACCTTAGGGGCGCTAGCCCGGACAGCTTCTCATGTCTAAAACCCTCCTACTGAGGTCCTAAGAACCCTTCCTGGGGTTGGGCGGGGGGTGCTTTGGTATCCTCCCTAGCCCTCAGGAGCGTCAGGAGAGAGCAATGGATTGACATGCCATGTGCTTCAAGTCAAGGGAGGTGCGTCTGGTCCAGGTGGATGAGAAAGAGATTCAGAGCCTGCAGCGGGAGGTGGCTCAGGCGGAATCCAAGCTGGCCAACCAGGAGCTGCTAGGAAAATAAACCCTTGTCTGAAGTTTGGCCAACATATGGCTGTAGATCAAAACCAATGGGATCCCATTTTGGGGTAGGTGCACTGCCCATGTTTGTCTATTTTGGTGGGGGTTGGGATGTTCCTGGGGGACGATCTGGACTTTGACCCATGGCCAGACAACACCTGGTTATTTTGGCGTTTTGGGACATTTCCCATTTTTTTCTTTCTTCCCCCAGGGTCACGGAAATTAACCCTTGTCTGCAGTTTGGCCAACATATCGAGTAGTGTATGATCAAGCGTTTACAGTAACAGCATACTTTCACTGTGATGCCCACAGCAACCTGTGCCCTGTTTTGGTTTGTCCTTGAGAGGCGCTTGGGGTGTTTTTTTGTGTGCTTGGTCAGGAGAATTCTATGGAACTGCGTCTTATATAAAATAGGTTCCCCTTCTTGGTGTCCCTCTAAACCAAACCCACGAATTGGTTCCTTCGAAAAAGGGACACTCAAGCATTTTTCAAGTGGCAAGACGGGGATTTAACACCGATAGGATCTCCGGCTTGATAGGAACCATGAGACACACGATCCAGCTAATGTGAGATAAGCCAAAGCCGAGCGAGCTTTGCAACAAATCAACTCAATGATATGCTTGTCGGGTTGCGCTAGTGGGGTTAGTTTGGCTTAGCGCTGGGTAACAAGTGCAGTGAACCACATGTGTGTATGTGTTTCTGAAGCTACTTGCTTTGGGAAGCTGAGTCTGATTTGGGGATTCCATATCCCATGCGAATCTCTACATTTCTCTACTTTCCGATGACCATAATGAGCAACAACCTGTTTTGACAGTGCATCCTCTGTGTGCTGCAGTTGAAAGAGAAGCTTCACGGCACCATAGTAGTAATGGTGTTTCAAAACAGGGGCCAAAATGGTGGTGTTGCTGTTGGTTCTCCTGCTGGCAATTTTCAACACATGAAGCCTCATGCTTGCAACCAGCCTGAAACCTCAATATCTGGCCCATACTATAACGTTGACCCCCTCGGTTTGTTAATAGGGGAGTGTCCCTGGGTTTAGTGGGGAATCATCACCTTTGGACTGGAGCCGCCTGTTAATAACCTGGGGTTTATTGATATGGGGTCAACATTAGCCAAATAATTGGTGGTTTGTGGAGATGTCCACAAAAAGGAAACCCAATGAGGATGGGTGACTTTCCCGTCCAGAGCCCACTTCGAAGGGTGTCCCGTCTCACATGGAGCGTCCAAGGCCTTTCAAACTCAAGAAAGAGGCGAGTTGGAACATGTCTTCACCGTTGGCGTCTTTTCGGCTTAGGCTTTTAGGTCTTTCTGGTTCTGTTCATTTTTAGTCGGGTGTGTGTGTGTGTGTGTGTTTTGCCGTTAAACAAAAAAGGTTGTACCCCCCCCTCAGACGGAGCCTCCGAAACCGCTGGCCGAAGCCGCCTCAAATGAGGCGGCGGGGAGCGAAAGAAACGGCGAGGAGCAGCAGTGGCGCGCCAAGGTGCTGGAGGCGCAGGGCGTGGCGCCAGTGCGCGCCACCAGCCAAGCCAACCAGGCGCCGAGCGAGGGGGCGAGGGGGCAAGGGGGTGGGGGAGCGGAGGGCTGGGTTGGGGAGAGGGCTGGGGCGGGGGAGGCCGGGCTCAGGGGGGGGGTGGGGGGTTTTGCCAAACCGGCGATGAACTTACTTCAAACAAAAGCAGGATGGTTGAATGGGGAGTCCTTGGCTCCATGTTCCAAGAGGACACCGCGAGGAAGTTCACAACTGCATTTCACCCACCTGGAAAAGGGCACCCCTTTCCACTCCAGTTCAACAAAGCAATGTTCAGTGGCACTTTTTGCCATTTGATCTGGTGGATTCTCCACGAAACATGCAGATCACTGGGTTGAAAGTGAGTGTTGTTCTCTGAGAACGCTTGCCTACGACCCGTGACAGGGGGGAATCGGATCCCTTGGGGGTTGCTCAACAGATGCCTGGCCCCGTTCAACGGCTTTCCTTCTCTTCCCCGAATTGGCAACCTGCTTTCATTTTTGTGGGGGTCGGATCAGTCTGACCTGTCGCTTGCCCATTCTGAAGCCACAGATCCTTATTTCGGAAAAAAAGGGGAAACAAAAAAACACCACACATCCAAAGGGACGCGCTTGCAAATGTTGCAAAGCGGCAGATGGTTGAAACGGATGAAAGCGAAATCTACTCCTAGATTTTTTGGTTTCCAACAACCAGAGCATGCAATTTGACCAAACCCACCAAAACCACCCCAAAAACCCTGCTTTTTGAGGCCACCATAGAGGCGATGGAACAGCTGCAGGGAAAGGTGGCCGAGCGAGATGCCAGGAGAAGCCCTGCGGAGGGGGGTGCGGTGCATGGGCGGACTGCGGATGCTTCAAATCCAAATTTCCAGAAGTCGCACTGGGAGATATGAAACTATGACTAGGTCCCCCAGCAGTTGGTGCCCGTTTTAACCCGTTTCTTTTTGGGTTGGGAGGGTTACCCTACTAAAATTAAGACGTCCTGAAAGAAGAAACGGTACCCTTATTCGAGCCTCTCTACTGGAGGACCTAGATGAGGGTGTCAAGAAATCAGATCCGATCCCACAGGGTCTCTGAAGCTCCGATTCTTGGAACGCCCCGCCCCGAGAGGCCTTAAAAAGGATTCTTCTTCCGGTCTGTGTTCAATCAAATGCAGAATGCCCGAATACCTTTGGTTGGAAAGCTGATTTTGGGTGCTTTTGCTTTCGTGTAGATTCCAAACACCGCCAAATGACGTATGCTCTTTCCTCAATTCAATTCGCAGGATGACCACATTGTTCCCGGGTTTGAAGTTGTTTTGGGGCAAACCATCTAAACGCGAGAAGGAGCCCAGCGTCCGCAAAAAGAAGGTGCACTTTGCCCAGAGGGCAACCGGACCAGATGGATGTGTGGCATCGAATGGGGATCATCGGTTTGGGCAGGGTTCTTGTTGTGAGCAGAAAAAAGACGTTTTGAGCAAAAAGAAAGTCACAATGAGTACAAACAAGGTTTGTACTGTGCGGAAAAAGTTAGGATTTCGAGAGATCCCCAAAAGGGTGCCCCTTTTTGTTGTTTTGGTTGGCGTTTGTTGGTTTTGTAGGGGAAGACTCGTGGGGCGGTAAAATTCGGTGGCATTCAGCGCCCGGAAGACTAAGGGAACACTCGTGGGGTGAAAAAATCATTCGGTTTTTATTCGGTAAAATTCGGTAAGAATCAGAGCCCGGAAGACTCAGGGAATACTCGTGGAGTAGTAATTCGGTAAAATTCAGCGCCCGGAAGAGTAAGGGAAGACTCGTGGGGCGGTAAAAATTGGTAAAATTCAGCGCCCGGAAGACTAAGGGAAGACTCGTGGGGCAGTAAAATTCGGTAAAATTCTGGGGGTTCTCAGCTTTAGAGTCAGAATATGGGGTTGTTTCCCTTCACCACTTGCGGTGACTTTGATCATGGTAAAACAACGGACTACAGAAATAGACAAACCAGAGAAAAAAGGGTACCCTTATTCTAAGCTCTCTACTGGAGGACCTAGTGGATTCCGTTTCGAGCAGTCCTTGGAGGATCGCCATCCTCGAGTCGGACATGGAGAAGGCCAAGACCGAGCGCGAGAGCGCTGTGGCGGAGGAGAGGATGAAGGCGCCAGAGTGGGAGCGCACCAAGGGCCTTACCCAAAATAACTCAAAAGGATTTGGTCCTATTTGTGGTTTTGCAAGAAGCATAAGGATGGTCAAGCTGAGTTTATGACTTTGGTTTATCTGAGCAAATCCTCGTTTGGTGCATTGGAGTTGTGGAAGCTGGAGCAAAGAACCAGGGGGACGGGCACCAATGTTCCCATCCTTATGGGGAAACTGTTGTAACTTTGTCCGTGCATCATCTGAATTTAAAATGTGTTGGTCCGGTGCGGAAGCGAAGAAGCTTGTCGTTTTTTTACTTGAGTTACACTGCCAAGAGACCCCTTTTGGGGGTAAAGCAACATGAAGTTCCCTTGTCTGGGAACAAGCTATCAACAAAATGATAGCTTCCATGATAAATTGTCTAACTCAAGTTGCAAAGGCGTGAGGAAGTATTGCGCTGCAAGATCAAGCTTTAGCACACCTCCAGTTCAAGAATGAAGCTTTCAAGATTTGATATCCCGAAAGTTATTGTCAACAATTGATGACTACATGTTTGCTTTTGGGAGGGTACCCTCATGCAGCTGATTGGAGATGCACATCGGGTATACTCACCCAAACTGCTATGAGGAAAAAGAGGGGGAGGATTCACTCACACAAAATATAGACAGTGGCTCATTCGCTAAACGCAGGTACCCAAAGTGGAGACGAACCTTTCTGCAAACAATTTCTACGGTAAACCTTCATATCTGTTGGTAGAAGCAAACTAGGTTCCCCAGTAGTGCCCTTTTACCCTTTTTTTTTGGGGGGGGGGTTCCCCTACTAAAATAGACTACATAAAAAAGGTTACCCTTATTCTACCCTCTCTACTGGAGGATTTGGGCACAAATTCATGTATGTAGCCTTTGACCTTTCTTGTCGCTCGATTTCGGTAGGAACACCTACGACCTCTGGTGCGTTGGTGCGGATGTTGGACAAATTTTAACCATTGATGGTATTATGGTTCCTTGGTGCGTGGGGAAATATAGAACAGGTGGAAGTTGGAGCTTTCAATGATTGATGGCTCCATGTTGTTGTTGTTTTTGGGGAGGGTAACACCCGAATTCTAGCAACAATCTAGGGGTTGGTTCCCCATTCTTTTCAACCATTGTTCTTTTCGAAAACCGGATCCGTTCTCCCTGAGTTTCTGGAGGTTTTCTAGAAAGATCCGGATCACTGGCAAGAATGGGGGAGGTACCCCTAGAGCTTTGTTCAGACCCCAACAAGATGAGGATGCTCCCCAAATATGGGACTCCCTAGCCCCAACCATTTGTTGCAGTTGCCCCAAGCTCGTTGGTGACCTTCAGAAAGTTTTTGGTGCACGATCGCTGTCCAGGATCGCTAGTCCAAGGTACCCCCAGAAATAGGAGACATAGGTGTCCTTTTTTGGTTGTTTCTTGCTCGAACAATAGATGGGTTTCGATTCCTGGTTTCGATTCCTGGTGGTTGAGTCATCTACCAGAAAAAAACCCATCGATTTCCAACCGAAAAGGACGCCTATGAGAGAGCGGCTTCTTGGCCGAGCGAGATGCGCGGAACCGAACCCCGGCCGCGCGAAGCGCATCGCGCATCGCCGCGCGCTTCGAGGGGCTGAAAGTCTGAAAATCTCCGGCCAGAGGCGTGCCTTTTTGGGGTGATTCGGGCTAGAAATAGATGGGACTGGTTTAGGTTGGCTTTTATTCGATTGACCAGGGCCATCTATTTTCCTAAGGGCGCCTATGCTGACGACTCTTTCGATGGAGAAAGGGTGCGGAAGTTGCTTTCAAGGCATGATGTCTCTGTTGGATTGGTCTGGGGGAGCAACAATTCACCAAGAGACCTCAGCAGAAGTTGGAGCTTTCAAATTCCGTACTTCTTGGGAACCGAGTTGATTCCAGTGTGTTTCATGGGAAGCAACAAATTTGCGGAAGTTGGAGCTTTCAACTTCCCTGTTTCTCCGAGTTGAATTCATGTTTTTTTGTTTCCACGGGGACCAACCAATCTGGCTATAGGTGCGGAAGTTGGAGCTTTCAAATTGATAGTTGCTTACTTCCCCATCTTGGGGGTTGGTCTAGGGGTACCTTCCCCACGATTGAAAAGAATGGGGAATCAACCCGTGGATCATCTTCAAACTTCGGCGAGAGGTGCGGAAGTTGGAGCTGGAGTTGAACTTGCTTTCCGACGGCGACACCTTGAAGCTCCGCCACCAGCTGCGTTCGGAGCACGACGCGGACGTGGCGCAGATCTCGCAGGCGGCGCAGGCGCGGGGTGGCAAAACCTTTCCACAGCGAGCATACGAAAAGCTGATTTCGTCTTCCCTCGTTTGTTGGTTTGTTTGCGCTGCTTTGGAGGTTAACATGGCTGTTGTTGGGAAACATTTTACATTTGTGCTTATTGTGGTTTAGTGGTTGAAATCCAAATCCACTTAACTGCTAACATTTGACAATTGTTGCTCCCCAAACCCAACGTCAACCTAGGCTAACACGCTAAGGGTTGGTTTCCCATGATCTCCAAGAACCGGGGGCTCAAACTCGGATGTCATACAGCCAGTGCAGGGTTTCCGAGTTTTGTGGTCTTTCTGCTTTTGAAGGGAGGGTTTCGCTGCAGGGGTACTTGCAGAAGAAGGGTGCCTGGAAAGGGACAGCCCTTGAAATTTGATGTGCAAAGTGGGGATTTTGAGAAAGGGAGGTTGTAGGTGTATTTGTTCTTTCGACTCAAGTACCCAAAGAGTTGTCCTTTTCTTTATGGCCACTAGGGGGTCTGGGCCCGTGTTGGTTTGTTTTTGAAGCCCTCTAAAAACAGGTCAAACCACAGAAGTCTTATGATAACGTGTGGACCCCAAAACCACCTTAAGAGTCGGTATTGCTTGGAGTCCTTGTCCTTAAAACCCCCTGTTTATCCAGCAACAAGCTGTCACTCGTATGCACGGGGTCGGAGTCTGGCACTTGAAGGGACCTTGAAGAGGAATTTCGCACCGGCTTGGAGGATCCTCTTTTTTTGCGAGGCCAGCCGATAGATGGTGGTTGTTCGGCCATTTGCAGCGTTGGATAAAGATCAGCCCTGCAGAGGGGCTCAGCCCCTGAGTCATGTATAGTGAGGGGCCCAGCGCGCATCAAGCGGGGGGGCCGCTTGGTATCTTCATTTTGCACGTTTGTTTGCTAGGTAACGAAAGCAGGAAGTGAGAAACCCCATTTGTATGTAGGGAGAGGTTTCTTCACATGACCGAAGGGTCACTCATCCAGATTGGCACGCACCTAGCGTTCGAAATCTGAAGGGTATATCCTCTCCCACCAGTTCACATGCAACCTGACCTTTCGGGGGGTGGTTGTGAAAAGGACAGGGTCGAACGTCAGGGTTCCACGTTGATGGGTGGGAGGGCATGTAGAATCTTGAACTCAGGCCTCCCAAGATGGAAGTCGGGCTCCGCTTGAAACTAGGTCGGCTACAGGGGATGATGCAACCAGCAGGTGGTGCCATCTGCTTGCACCCAACAGTATAGATGCAAAAACTACAAAACGTATACCAAAGGGAATCAGCCCAGCCCCCCCAAAATTGGAAATCATGAGACTGTCTGGTGAGAGTCCTGGACGTCATACTTAAGACCAGTTCAGCGGTCCATCAAAAAGTTGCAAGATACTTTTTCGGCCAATCCAGGAAGTGCGGTCAATTTCCAAAAATCCAAGACTGTTTCGGCTCAGGAAGTGAGGTCCGCCGCCGGTCCGGTCGCCGGCCGGTTTCGGCTCGGTTCGCTTCGGTCCGGTTGAGGCCTCGGTGCAGACCTTGCAGGAGCTCTTGGACCAGGCGGAGGAGCCTGGAGCGGGCGGGCGGGACTTGGTCTCTCGGCAGTTGTGACCCCTTCCCCCAGGAAAAGCGGCAAGAGGCCCCAATCCAAAAAGGTCAAGGCAAAAAGCCGTCCAAAAGCTTGACCCCCCAAAGTTTACCAGGAACGGGGGGTACAGACTCATGCTGTGGATGATGTTGCGAAATCCGAGACCGCGCCACTTTGGAGCCATGGTTGAAACCATTATCATAAGGTTTCTTGGGTATTTATACATGGTTGTTGTTGGGAAACATTTTGACATTTTTTTTGCTTATTGTGGTTTAGTGGTTGAAATCCAAATCCACTTAACTGCTAAAATTTGACAATTTTTGCTCCCCAAACCCAAGGTCAACCAAGTATAGGGAATCGAATCATGCCGGGGATTCTTAGGTCGTCAGGTCTGGTCCCCTTCCCCCAGGCAAAACAGTGGGCGCCGCGGGGCCAAGGTTATGGCAACCTATGTTCCGGAAAAAGGAAAGAAACCGAGTGAGGAAATCCGCTCGCACCGCGGTTCATGAAACGGTTGAAACCATGGCGTTTCTTGGTATTTACGTTCGGGAATCGAATCATTCCAGGCTTTCTTGGCTGGTGCGAAATGGATTTCGTCCATCCACAGCTGTTCTTTTCGGAAAATGGATGGCCCTGGTAGATGATTGAACCACCAGGGAAACCAGGGCCCTCGATTCTTTTTTCAGCGGGCTAAGAAGGACACCTGAGCCACAATCAAAACCGATTCGGGTAGATGAAGGTTAGTAAGGGCCAGTCCCAGCCGGAAGAAGGTTGCGGATATCCGCCTTCTTAATTCTTGAAGCATGGTTCTGGGTTCACCATTTAACAGGTTTTGGTTGTGACTCACCTGTGGTTCCCGAGAACCTTCTGAGGGTTCCCATCCATCCAGTTCCTGGGATTTTAGATATGTTTCGTTAGTTTAGTGGTTGGATGTCCATTTAATCCGACTAGAAGTTAAACTTGGGCGTGTCGGTTTTTAGAGTTGCTACCCCTCCCACATTGCCATGGCACCTGACAGAAGTTTCCTCCAGGTGGAAACTGATCTTCCAGATACGTTCCCACAGTACCAGGTGTGGATTGCAACTTAGCTTATGCCAGCATGAAAGTAGATGCCACACTTCCCGGTAGATGTGAGTAAGAAAAGGGGATGATGACAGCAACATGGTTCCTGGTGGTTTGCCCTAAAGAGGGCACCCTCGCAAAAGACTATCATAGGTGCCATGGTCGAGACTCCTTCTGTGGGTCTAAGGAGACCATGACCATTTCAAGCAACCCCAAGTGCTCAGGATCTTTTGACCATAGCACACGTTGGGTGGTTTTGAAGGCAAGCCAATTTGCCCATTCTGGTGATGCTTCTATTGTGAGACAACGCCATCTCAATGGGAGGAAGCCCTCCTAAAGTGAACTGATTAGCATTTCCCAGTACAGGGGCAACCACCCCTGACTGGCAAGCCGCGCCCAGTGTCCATGCCTGTTATGCCTGTTATGGCGAGAGAGAGAGAGAGAGAGTAATGTCCTCCGGATGAAGTCGGGAAGCAGTTCTAAGAACGGCTTCCAGCTTGCACCAAAGGACAATCATGTGTATAGCATCCGCAAGAAATCCATGTGAATCATGCGAATTAGACTTTCATTTTTTTTCAAAGGGCCACCCAGCTCCCGTTGGTTTCTCCTCTAAACGGGGACCTCCACCGTTTTTGTCTCTTCGGAAGTCATGTTGCATTTCAAGATTCAAGACAACAACTCAATTTGGTTCGGGGGCAACAACTATTTGTTCGGGTGGGTTTCTGTGTGAAGTTCTTTGTTGCTTCTGGCTGGGTCTTTGCTTTTGGAACCAGGAGCGGCTCAGGTACCAGCAGGAGGAAGCTGCGACCTCCGGCGGGAATTTTAGCCTAGGCCCCCCAGCAATTGGTGCCGTTTCTTTTTCCGTTTCTTTTTTGGTTGGGAGATTCGGTTCCCCTGGTAAAATAGACAAACCAGAAAAAAGAAATGGTACCAACTTATTCTAACCTCTCAAATCTGGAGGACCTAGCCAACTTGCGTCATGAGCTGTGCGTGTGGAGTTGTTTGGCTTGGGCCCCTGCTGGTAGCTGTGGGACCATGTCTTTTTCCAAGCCCCCTGACGTTTGGACATACTTGTTCGGGAGGAGCTAGGGTGACTTCTCTTTTTTTCACGGGGAAGCAAGCTCTGTCGTGGCTCATGTTCTTTGTTGGCCGCATGTGCGTTTAGGTTTGTTGGTTGTTTGGTTCTGTTTAGTTTTGGTGGGGGGCTACAAAGAACAGTTTTTTGCTATATACCATACCAAGGGTTTTAAAGACAAGGCATGGGCCTACATACGAACTGCCAGTCTGAGGGCAAGAGGCGAGGCACCACGTTTAAACCAGGGACGAAGACCACCCAATTGTCCACTCCGTTTGCGGGAAGCGTTTGTGATGTGGGCAGTTGCTCATGGTATCAAGGGGCGAGCGTGAACCCGAACAAGACCAAAAGCTCTGGGGAACCTCCGCATCCCTCCCCCCCCCCACAAAAATCATGGGTGCTGTTTAGGGATTGATCATGGGAATTTCCTGACATTGCGAGGCGATTTGTCGCCAGTCTTTGGTTTGTGGCCCCTCGCCACCCGGACCCCGCATTTGTCACCCCGACTCCCCGCATATCAAGTTCCGCGTTCCGCGTACCGCTGGATCACATCCAAGGCGCCAATACGAGAAGCAGTCTGAGATGCAGAGGAAGTACGGGGAGGAGATTTGTGAAGCTGCAGTCGAGACGTCTTCGGTGGCACTCAAATGGGACAACCCCGAATGCACCAGGGCTTTATTAAACCTTTGAAATGAAAACCAAATTGCTGATAAACGCCTGCTGGAGTGTTTTGCTGCTGCTGCGTGTTTGTCAAAATAGGGCAACTGTTTCCTTTTGCTTTCCCTTACTACCAACCAAGGGGTTTATCCATTTACACTCCCACGTATCAACTTATTTTTGCCATTTTTGGGAAGAACCCCTGGTTGATGTTGATCCTTGATTCGGACTGGCGAAACACCCCGAACCCAGATACATCCCAGATCTCTAGACAGCCGCTCTGCAGGGGCTGCCTCCCAAACAACCCAAAATTCAGGTTGATAGGATTCACAAGCGCAATCTGGAGATGCGACTTAGTTGGGCGAAAGTAGATAGCACAACTTCAACATAGTGGTTTAGTCATGCCGCATCGGCCCGACACTTGCCCAAAGGAAGCTTTGTGCCATCTACTTTAACCCTGGAAGTGGACTGAACCAAGCCGGATTTATTTATTTTTAAGGGAAAAAAAGAAATGGGAAAACAAAAACGGAATGTAGGCCTGTCTCCAACTTAGGGGACCCCCTTTTTGGTGTGGTTTCCCTTGTGTGGAGTACCCCAAAAGAGACAACCCCGGTCGTCTCAATCCCAGGAGACGCTCCAACTCCAGTGCTCCGGCGGAGTTCGGGATGGGCTCGGCTTCCGTGGGTTTGTCATAGGATTTGGCGCCCTAAATGCTTGGCTGGATTCCTTTTGGTTTCCCTTAAACACCCACCAAAGCGGAAGTCTCCGCCATTTTGCGACCCATTGAGCCAACTGGGTAAGTGAAGGGTTCCCCCCATATTCATCAACCAACCAGTGTATTAATAGGGCCCCAGCCCCCATCCCTTTCCAGAAGGAAAGTAGTCCTCAAGAAATTTGTGCACTTGCGTGTTTTGTTGGGAGGGTACCTGCACAGTGTGCGGGTTGTGCTTGCCGGGGGTTTTACCCCGGTCTCTTGCGGGACATGTTTGGGCATGGAAGCCTAAGCACGTTGGAGCCCATGTGTTTGGCATTGTACAACCGACCCCACCCTTTTTGTTCCTTACATGGCTTCCTTAGGCTACCTAGGTCCCCCAGCAGTCTCCTTTTTACCAACTTTTTTTGGGGAGGGTTCCCCTACTAAAATAGACAACAGAAAAAGGGGCGGATCTGTTTTGTTCCGAGCCCATTGAGACGTTATGGACACTTAAAGGCCAGGTTCTGACAATCCCCGACCCAACCCTTCTCGTATGTAGCTTTATACACATGATGTTCCCTCAGACCAACCACCAGTGGAAGTAGTGGTCCATGCTTCCATGCTTTGAATTACATCTTGCCTTGAGGATGGTTGGGATGTAGTGAACGCATTGTTTGAACGTTGAGTTCGGATTGATTAGTCCTGACCAGTTAGGGTCAGGGGAACCACCATGGTGTCCTTACTGAAAGGGACTGAATACGGTCCTCAGGATTAATCCGATATTCTGCTTTTGTTTAGCGAGCCCTTATTTCAGGTTTTGGAAATATGGAAAACATGCAGGATATTAGCATTGGGGCGAATGCGTGTTCTCCTGTGCAGTTAAAGACATGTTTGGCCGGCGGTTTTCCTCTCACGCGACGGCTGGCTAAGAATCTGGCCTCGTTGGGCCATGCGATGCAATTGAGCGCCCCCTGGTCGTTTAAGTAGGTGGTTCTACTACTTGTTGGTTCTCAGCAGAGAGGCAATGACCCCATCATTACACCATCCCCTATGGTGTCCTTTGAGAAAATCCCCAGATTCATTCCCAACACCCTGCGCCATTCCCCAGCACCAGCAAGACTACCGAAAAACACAAGCCAATTGTGTCCCGCTCAGTGCCTTGTGCAAAACTTTGCGGTCGTACTCAATTTGGAGGGACATAGGACTCTCTAGATGTCCCACGAAATTCCAGGAGGACTCTTTAATGTTATCCTTGCATATTGTGGTGTCAATAGGGCCCCTGCCAATGTTGGTAGCTCGTGTTGGCTCCCTTGAAACGGCAGGATCCCTTCTTGGCATGGGTTGATTAAAGGGGTATCCAACAAATTACCCTCTTACTGGTGGTCAAATCACTCCACAAGTCCCCAAGTCATTTGAAAAACCCTCAAACTCCAGCAACTTTCAGGAACCCAATGTTCCTTCCCTCCCTCCATGGAACACGAAGCAATAGCTTCGGTAAGGCCATGTTGTTCCGTAGCGCGGGACCAAGAGGGGACCAGACAAAACGGCCCTTTTAAACGATTTCCCTCTCAAAGGGACCTTCTCGCGGGTGGGTTTCCTCTCAGAGGGAGCCTCGTTGAAAAGCGTGGGCAGGAAGCTACGGAAGCTACGGGTCGGCAGTCCAAAGCTCTGCGATCGCCCAACATAATGAGCTCACTGAAACAAGGTCACCCAACTGGGGTCATTGTTTAATCACTGTTTCTGGGGGTCAAAGTCAATATTTGGGGTTGTTTTCCTTTAAATCTATCATGGGGGGGACTTGGGAATCCCAAACGACTCGGCGATTTCCCTTGAGCTATAGCCTTGAAAAAGCAGCCGAAAGCAACCTTCCAAAGAGCCACGCCCAAAGAGACACGCCCAGATGTCCAGGTTGCCGCTTGAACCGCTTCGATTTCTTGCGGCAAAAACGTGAGGCAAGAGATTGCGGCGCTGCGACAGGACCTGGTCCAGGAGGGACCGGGACCGATTCGCACAACTCGGCAGCTGACCAGAGCTTCGCGCCCCCAAAAAGATCGTCTAGGTCCTCCGCTATTGCCCCCTTTACCCTTTTTTGGGGGAGGGTTCCCCTACTAAAATAGACTACGGAAAAAAGTCGGTACATTTTAGCATCTCTACTGGAGGACCTAGTCGTCCACATGTTTGCAGGGGAAACTGTTTCATTTGTTCGGGTCGTACATGTTCTTGGTTGGGCTGGCTAGGTTTGGTTCACCCGCCTCTCAAGTCATGCTAAGCTAACGATGGAAGAATAGAAGAGGGATAGGCTATGGCTCATTTATTGGATGGTCCTCCAGATTCGCCATTCCAAGGTTCGGTAAAACGAGTACACTAGTGTCCATATGGGGTTGGCCAACTTTCCCAAGAGGGAGCCACTTTCCCCTCTGTCCTCCTGGGTTAAAACTGTTGTTTCTTGTGGACCGTAACTCGCGAAAAACGGTTTACCAGCCCCTCCGCGGGGTTTCACCCCAGCTAGGGGGTCTGGCTGGTTGGTCGCTCGGTCGGTCGGCCGGGCGGCCGCATCCCCATCCCCGGTTGCGCGGGCAGGGCTGGAAAGAAGCGTTCCCCAAGTCGCTAAGGGAAGCAGAGGAGTTGTTGAGATACTTTGAATCCGAAGTGCGCAGACATGCACGAACAAAAATGGTACCAAGCAGCAATCACCCGTGTCCGCTCATGCATTTAGATCCAGATGGCTTTGGAGCCGGGTTAAACCTAGTGGCTTTGATTTGGTGGCAGTTCGGAGTTGCTCGAGGCTGGGGAACAGCTTCCCCGACTTTCAGTTCAGTTGTCTTGGTGGCTCCCAGCCATCCGGTTCCTTAGCCTTTTAGCTTTTTAGTGTTTAGTGGTTGGATGTCCGAATTTACCCCACTAAAGGTTAGTCACCTTAGCGGATCTGAAAACGGATAACCCAGTGGTCCAAATTGAGGTTCAAGATCCTTCGCTTCAGAGGCATCCAGCCCCATCCCTCAACTAGTGCTTAGTGGGTCGGCTAACCGCCCCTCTTCACATTGACATGTGGCCCATGGTAGGGTATCAGGAGAGAGACGTGGAAGCAAGGGGATTCCCCTTTCATGATTTCAAGTTGGGGATGGGCCGAGCGAATTACCTTGGTGGTTTCCAGCCACACCCTTTGACTTTTAGACTTGACACGCAAAGAGTTTAAGTTTTAGCGGGACATCAATGAGCCACTCAGCTAAGACAGATGTCCTGAGCTGGACTTATATTTCCTGGCCGTGCCGTTGAGCGACTCGCGCAGGCCCGCCATCAGAATATCCAAGATGCTGACGCCGACGGGCGCTTAGGGCATTGTCAGAATTGCGACGAAGACTGCCAGACGTCCAAATGAGGTTCGGTCACATGGGTGCGTTTTTTGGGAGGTGTCCTTCTTTGGTGTTTTTGTTGGAAACCAAAAGGACAACCACAATTTATGCCGGGGTCCCCCTAAAAAAGGACACGCTCAAAGTGCACACTGTAACTACATCGGACCAGACTTAGCACCGCGCACTTTAGGAAAGCATAAAGGCAAGGGCGTCACTGCATTTTTCTTTGAGCCGCAATCTGGCGGGTTCGGGAAATTGAGAGTTGGTGCCTCCAAAACGGGCTCAGCAAAAAGAGGGTTGGGAAGTTGGGGGCTGTTGCGGTGTCTTGAAATGGGTGTGGCTCAAAAATAAGGACCCAGGGTTACGCAGGTTTTAGACTACTTCCCCATTTACCAGGGTGCCATTTTGGCCCCTGTTTTTGACCCACAGCCAAATGAGGGAACCCCACCTCACCAGTCCTTTCCCCAAATTCCTGGAAAACTGGGTGTTTTCGGGGTGAGGCTCGACTGAAGCCGCTGCCGCCGGACGAAAGCCGCCCGGAAGCGAGCGGGGGGAAGCGGCAGAACGATGCTCAGTCGTTCAAAGCCGACCCTTTTGACCTTGGGGTTTTCACTTGGCAAATTTTTAGTAGCTGTCCCAAAAAGAAATAACCTGTTGTTTCCAGGTCCTTTGGGCAGGTAAGAGTACGGACAGCATCAACTCCGAAGCTTTGTTTCATAGAAGCATTCACACCTCAAGTTCCCTTGATCGGTTCTATCCGGCCGGACATTTCGAAGCAAGCCGGCGATGGACTGGAACCGAGCGAGTCTTCCACTTGACTCCGAGTATCCTCCACTGGCGCTTAGGCGAATTTGACCGAACGATCAATCCCTGCGTCAAGTTTAAGGGGCTGAGGGACATGGCCGTGCTGTTTTTTTTGGTTCGGGCCACTTTCTGTGATGCCAGAATGGTTGATGCCCCTGACTGGCTACGTTGTCAAAGTGGATTGGCATCACACAGGGGAATCAACCACTTGGGTATCACAAAAAGAGCGATTGTTCGCAACCATGAGATCATCAGAGGGCATCATGCCAGATCGTGCCAGGAGAGTTGTTGGAATACCCTCCCACCAAATGGAACCCACCAGAGGGTCCCTTTCAGAGGAAGCTTGTCTATTGGAAGTCAGGTTCCATGCTAGTGGGTGGGAGGATACATGAATATTTAACTATCGTGCCATATGGGTGTGTCTTTTTAGGGGGCCCCAAAATCCCCAAAATGGTGGCTTTCCTTTTGGTTTCCCTTTGTTGTAGGAAGAGGTACCCTCAACAAAAACAGACACCCATATCACAACACCGAACATTTGCCTTGCTCTAGTTTGGTACCGTTTTTTGTTTTTTTTTGGTCCAGCACCATTCTGGATAATATGGAAAAGCGCCAACAGTTATTGGACATGCCATTGAATTTTCCCTGAGACCTTTCCCAATCACCAACATGACCCATCCAGTTCAGTTGATTGCGAGCGCCATTTGTTTTCAGGGGTCCTTACATTTGCCCATTTGTGTAGTTTGCACATGATTCTGAGGCCAAAGTGAGTGTCTCCTTGGGTGGCGTGGTGCTCAAAGGGAATCCTGCCTCTTGATGGTGTTTGAAACCAACATGAAGCCGTTCTGTTGGTAAGATATTTTGATCCACCTGGGTCCCAAGTCCCACGTTGTTACATTTCGATGGGTTCTCAACCTAATGCGTGGAAGTGTTACTCAAACCATCATTTAACTTGGGTAGTTTTGTCAGGATGGAGCAATCAAAAAACACATTGCCCGGCCGATGCGTGGTTTCAGGTGGGTTTTTTGATGTCTCTTGGAACCGCGGTTTTTTCGATGCATCCTACCGGAACCATGCTCACAAATGGGTGTTTGTGGCTCCTTTCGGTTTCCCTTTACAACCGTTCCAGTCCCCTTTCTTTGAGACAGATCGATGCCTTCCATTTTCTGAAATGAGTATGTCTTAAAATCTGCCCCTGTTCTCCAAACGGGAATCTATCACTGAACCAATCCAAAGCTCCAATTGGGAAGGTGAGGAGTCTGAGGACTAGTCACTAGTCAGGTTGGGGGAGAAGGCTGCCAGGAAGATGTTGGGAAAAACGCAAGGAAGAACCCACCCAGAGGAGAAATCCTGACAAAAAAAAAACACCAGAAATACTTGCAGGAGTCAGGGATTGAACTGTGAGGTACCACCAATCCAAAGCTCCAATTGGAAAATCGGAGGACTAGTCCGGCGTTTTGGGGTTGACTGCGAGGTGTCCACTTGACTGCCATTGGGCAACGGATCTTTAGACTTCAACTTTTCGGTCGAAATCAAGTTGGGGTTTCCACGAAAATTTCCCAAAAGGTGAACCACTTTTAGGGGGGTCTGCAACGAGGTCTCCAGACCTCAAGTTCTGGTCGTTGCGGAAGTTGGAGCTTCCACTCGCGCGCCTCGCGCTTGGCGCGTTTCAGGCGCGCGATTGGAGAGCACCATGGGCTCCATGGACGGTTTCGGGGACCTGGGGGCCGTGGAGGGCAGGCTGCGACAGCACCAGGACCAGGCGAGAGGGACACCTCTCAGGGCGGTGTTTGCGGTGGTTGATTTGAAGGGAGACCAAAGGAGAACCATCATTTTAGGGGTCCTAGTCGCCTTGAGCCCTGGGTCTCCTCTAGAAGGGCATCAACCTCCAGGTTTGAATCTAGTTGTGGATCCAATGGCAAATCCACTGTTTCCCACAAAGTTAAAGCCCAAAGATCCAGCCAAATAGCCATACAGATACTAAAAGACACACCTTTGAGGGAACCCATTGTCCCTGTCATAAATGGACCGACACCTTTATCAGGATATTTGACCAATCGTAGATGAGTTTTGTCCTGGTGATGTTTTAATGTTCACTTCGGGTTACTCTGGAGGACCAGACTTATTTAGCGGTGATTCCGATCTAGTGGAGAATGAGTCCACTGTGCGGGATTCCTTTTACTATGGTCTCTGCGATCCGAAGTTGAAATAGGGGAACTACAGGGGTGGTGATGCTGAGGGGGGAAATTACCCTCTAACTGACAGTTTCATTTGGGACCCAAAAGCGATTCTGGGAGTTGGGGTGATGTAGCGATGTAGGGGGAAACACACCGACGGGGCTGTGGGGTGGGGGGGGGAGGGGGGGGGAGAGGGGGGGGGGGCATATGTCCTTGCTGCGTGAGGTTTTGGGCATTGCCTTTTCGGCCCATAGGTGAGTTTCCCTTGGCGATGTTTTGGAGGGAACAATAGGGAAGCCTGGACTAGGTTCATTCCCACGTTGATTCCCTGACCAGCAATGCCAAGGTCACGCCATAGGTTTCGCCCCTTGCCATGGTGTCGATTTCTTTGGGGGTTCCACACCAGACGGGTTGCGCATAGGTCCCCAAAAATGGGTTGCCCTAGCTGTGAGAAACCGCGTCCCAAAGCTTTGGGTTGGTACCCCAAAGGACACCGGGCCCGTCCTGGAGCCTGGGAGGGGCTTCGCCGTCGGATGCCTTCGGGGGAGGTGCTGAGCCTCTACCATCGCCTGGAGCAGCAGCAGGAGGAGTTCAATAGCCTTCTGGACCAGCAGCCCCTTGGCCCCGGACGCGCGGGGACGACGGAGCGCGGAAAGCGCGGCTGTCGCGGATCGCCGGTGGCGAGTTTTTTTCAGAATGCCACTGCAGGGCGCCGTGAATTTTGTTTTTTGAGGCGGCAGGCGATCCTCTTTGCTTGATTTTGGGGGGATTTGAGGTGTTCTTGAGATTTCGAAGCTTGTGAACCAGAAGCATCGAAATAAGTCACGCCCATTGTGTACCCACAATCAAAAATATGGGGGCGGCTATGAAAGAACACCGAAGGGAAACCCACCACTTGTGGGTCCTACTCCCTTTGTGAGCGCACACGCGCACACTTCAAGCGGGTATCAATCTGGCTTCGATTCCAGCGATGTCAAAGGAGCTATGGGCCTTTCGAGGAAAGACATACAGTGGATGGACAAAATCCTGCCCCACTTTGAAACCATGGATTGCATCCATCCACGCTAGGTGTCCTTTTTGGGGCTGGTTTGGTGTCATTCCATTTACCAGAGAAACCCATCTATTTGCAAAAGGTCGCATATGAGTCACAATCAAAACCCGGGTAGATGAAGGTGAGTAACGGACAATCCCAATCGTAAGTAGCTGCGGATATCCGGCTTCTTAATTCTTTACATGGTTCTGGGTCTCGACCATTCTAATACCGGGCTTTGATTATGACTCATATGGGGATTTTTCCACTTGCAGAACGAGTTTTTTCCCGTGGCCATGCAGGCCCTCTTGGTCTAGTTTGCTTTATATTGGTCGTGGATCAATATTCCCTTCGGCCCCCAAATGCTGGATCACTTTTCCTATTTTCCTCAATGGTCACCCATGTAAAGGACATTTTGATCAATCCCAGCCCCCACAAATCCCCACTTGGATACTTGACTGCTTCTCGGTTGCTGAAAGTGAACACTTTGAGGGATGTGTACACATGCCCGTGTTTTGTCGGCTTGCTTTTAGTTTGGGTCGGTTTGGCCAAGCTATGCGTGGCAGACACTTGGTGTTCTGCATGCATCGTTCCAAGCTCCGTTTGGAATCAGATTGCACACGTTCACTTCGCCACGCCGAGGAATACGGAGGCAAAGCAACGGGAGGACCACCTGCGAGGGCATTTGGAGAAGATGCAGCAGGAGCTTGCGCCGAATAATTTGGCCGTGGGTCAACACCAATGGTACCATTTTGCAGTAGGTGCACCACCCATTCTAGTCTAATTATCTTAGTGGGGATTGGGATGTTTACTGGGGGCACGTGGTTTTGACCCATGGCCATTTCAACCCCGATTGTCCGGAGGAGTCAGAAGGAGCCCCCAAAGTAGATCAGGGGGGGAAGCGACCTGTGTACGGTCCTCCGGATGAATACAAAGTCAATATGTATGGAATCAAAAAGGGATCTGCCCCCTTCCCCAAGGACCCCCAAAATTGGTCCCAAAACAGGACCTAATCTGGCCCGGGTTCCATCCCATACCCGTTTCGTTTGCGGGTTAGAAGAGAGGTATCGTATCCACAACACAAGGGGCGCGTCCGTCTCCCCCCAGTTGTGGAAGAGCTTGCACTCAGCTGCACGTGAGTGAGTGTCTGGATGCGTGTGTGGGTCAAGGCCCAAAAGCAGTCCGCGTTCCTGCACTTTGATCTCAGAGGGAAGACAAGTTAATCAAGTCAACTCAACAGGTCCGTCATACATGGACTTATTCAGGGTGGGGGGGGGTGGGGGGTGGGGGTGTTTTTTTCTTGGTCGTAGCGATAGCATTTTCGTGCTGATTCTCAGCAGGGCAACAGGGACTATCCCCTAGGAAGCATCTTTTACAATTTCCTTTAGGGGATCCTTGGGTTTCTTCCCAAACCCTCATATAAGGGGCTAACAGTTTAGCGCTACAATCATGACTAAGTGTAAGATGTAAATCCTAGAGGGTTGGACCATGACCAAGCTTACCATCCCTCCTAACATGGCTCAACAGGGGGCCTTCAAAAGGAAATTCATCTTCCACCTCCCCTCAGATGCTATGCCTGAAGGGTAGCCCCATCCCCTGGTTGACTTTTCACACTCAACCCGGGTAGATGAAGGGTAGCAAGGGGCAGTCCCGGCCATAAATGGTTGCGGATATCCGCCTTCTTTCTTCCCTACATGGTTCTGGGTCTCGACCATTTTTATCCCGATCGGTTGTTTGTTGTCACGGAGCTGGTCAACTTTTGGGGAATCCTCTTAGTAGCTTCCTCGTGCTCTTCAATCATTCCAAGCATGGCCTACATTTGGGAAAACCCTCTTTGTAGCTTGCCCATTGTCTCCAAAACATGAACTGCTTTTTTGGGGACTTCTTGCATTCGCCCACCAACGCCTTTGCACAAGCTGACCTACTTCTTCAGCCTGGGCAGCTGTGAGCGTTCTGTTGTTGGGGGGAGGCAGATTGCAATTGGAGGATTGGTGGGGCCCAAGCGAACGAGTGATCCAAGCCATCGCACCAGCCCCCAGCCCGCCAGCCGGCCGGCGGCACAAGGAGTTTCAGGCACGGGAGCAGCGCCTGCTGGACCAGCACGAGGCGGGGAGCTCGGCCTGGCGGCTGGCGGGTTTCCGTCCGCCCTTTTCAGAACTTGGTGGCTCCCAAGCCTTTTAGCTTTTTAGTGTTTAGTGGTTGGATGTCCATTTAACCCACCAAAGTTAAAACTTTTAGCCGGGGATCGGAGGACAGCCCAGAGAAAGGTGCCTTGATTCGGGTTGAGCCAAGTTCATCTTAAAACTGGGGCGCGGAGGGTTCACCAACTTCTCTGAGCCTGAAAGACGATGGAGGGGAGGCCGCAAGAACAGCGACGTTGCTCTACCGCTATTGGGTTGGATCTTTAGACTTAACTTTTTGGATCCCCTTCATATTTTCTTTTAACCAGGAAAAAGTTAACGTTTTGCTGGGGGATTTACAGCACCCATGAGTCAGGATGACCCTAGCAAGTCGCATTGGGCCCTTGGCTGAAGAGGGAGGGTTGGAGAAATCCTGGGGTGAGGGAAAGACCGGTCGCAAATGGCGAGCCTGGAGTTCGGCGAAAATGTGATGCTCAAAGAAGCTTGCGAGTGGAACGCAGGAACCCGTGAGGTGTGTCGGGCGTCATGCACGGACAGTCGCCGTGGTGGGCCTCACGCCGGACGGTGTGAAGTTTGGAGCTGGATTTGTTGAGGTCACGCGAGGCAGAAAAACATAAGTCGAGGTATGAATGGCTTGACATGGCGTAAAGCATCGCCAAATATTTATGCGCACATGCACAGATACACATAATCTATGTGAATGCATATTTACGCTCCGCACAATATGTACATCTACATATTGTTGAAAAAAGTTGGTACCCTTATTCTAACCTCTCTACTGGAGGACCTAGATGTGTAGAGAAGAAGAGCAAACAGGTAGGTGATTCGCCACCCCCAGTTGGGAACCTCAGGGGAATCCCCCTTAGACGCCCGGTGGGGACAGGCGCAGCGCCAGCACCGGGAGGGCGAGCGCCAGCAGCGGGAGCTGGAGCTGCAGCGGATCCAGCAGGAGGGGTTCTGGCTACCTTGTTGACCCCGATCTAACTACCGGGACTCTCCATCACCCTTTGAAAATGGGGTCGTTGCCCAAAATTAGGGGTTATGACCCCTTTTTCTAGGGGGTCATCTAGCTAGACCCCGTCCGGGGTCGAAATATTTCAACCACCTTTACTTAGGGCCTTAGGGTATTGTTTTGAAGGGTTCTTGGCTGCAGAATCCACTCCAAGTGTCCATAGCACGGGGGTGTGGGCCCCTCCCAAAGTGATGAACTCCCTAAAGTGGACTGTTTCTGTTTATGAACCAGGGGTGCATTCATTTAATCACCTGGGGTTCCCATTTTTCGGGGTCCTTGGCCTTCCGTGAAGCAATTGACTTGCTCAGTCCAACAGGGTTTCCACTACCCCCCCAACAACTACTGTTTTCCCCATGAAACCCCTGAAGGCGGTTTGGGGGTAGTGGAAACCATGTTAGACTTGGGGAATCATCGGGGGTGTTGGGAATGAACCGGAAGGGTCTCCCTATGGGACCCCGACCCCCGCGGTTGCTTCGTATGGGCCATTCCCTCGTTCCCCGCTGGCCAGCAAGGTGTGGGAAGGAATTGATTGGAAAACTGACTTGGCCAACCCTCGCTTTTCCCGCGGTGATACTTGGAATCAGTCTTCCCAAATACTAGTTCCCAATTTAAAGGCGCTGTGAATCGTCAAACGCCTGCTCCTGCCAACAGTATCATACCAAACAAATCTCGCTCTTCCTGCGGAACAAGATCCTGAACATCTTATGTATCGTCTAGGATAAAATCCCTCATTCCTGCAGGAAAAATGAACATGACCATGTAGGAATGAATCTCTGAACAAAGTCCCTCATTCCAAAAGGACATTAAAAATGCAGATACTTCATGATCGGATCAATTCAAAAAGAAAACTTAGTATGAAGCTCCTTGTGTTCAATTATATAGGCACAAAGCCCCCTTCCCACATTCCACATAACCCTGAGCAGGAAACGGAGTGGACACTGAGTGGCGCTTTTTGAGCAAGACTCGCCTTTCATGAAAATGACCTTGAGGTGTTGAAACCTTACTGCTGAAGCTTAGTTCATCATTTCTTTGAGGCTTTCTGAGTAAATGACTAATGCCCAACAAGAAATGGACCTTGAGGATAATGATGGCCATTCTGGTCCCCAAACAAGCAGAGCATGGCCAGTTTCGACCAAAGGAGTGCAGGGAAGATGTTTGAGTACTAGCCAGCCAGTGCCGAACCGGGTTCGGCACCTGCAATTATGACCAGGACTTGTTGATGGCACATAATATGGGGTTGATCAAATTTCCCTTCGGCTCCAAGTTTTTTCCGTGGTAACTTTTTCCCTCTGGGGAAAACATATCTTTGTAGTGGTCTTCCCTAATGGCCATCGGACATCCATTTGCTTCAGAACATGTTTTTTTTTTTTGTGTTTTTCCCCTTGCTGGTTTGAAAGGGAATCTATCACTACTGGACATATTTTTCCCCAGGGTGCTTCAGCAAATGGAAGATGAAAAGGACCTTTGCATCAACCCCCATTTTACATCTGAAGGTGCTTACTTAATCTGGGCCAGAAACAAACATAGTTGTGTTTGGTCGGGGGCAATAGCTGGGCTAGGTGCCAAGTAGCCAATACTGTTTAAATTACCCCAAGTGGAAAACCACAAGGGAATGTGTGTTTTTTTAGTGTTTTTTTTTCAGAGCCCCTATTTGGGCCAAACTTGTGTGTGTGTGTGTTGGTGTGATGAGGGTATCCTGTCAACCTCGCTAAAAGGGAGCATCACAAAGAACAAGACAAGTTTGGTTTCCCTTTCCTCGTGCCATGATTCAGCAGTTGCACAGGGTTGTTCCAATGTCGATTAAACTGCGCTTGACTCAAGCGAGGCATAAATTTGAGCATGGCCTTGACACTTCTTTCTCGACACTTTATGATTCTGTCCGCATGGAAAACATTTGCATTCAGGATAAGTCTCAATTGAAGCTGAAGCGATTGTTGTTGCACAGCCTGAGACACCCATAGCTCAGCGGGGTCCGGGGGTGTGTATCGGTATGGAGTCGGACCGTTTGGCGTGGCCTCTGGGCTTTGGAAACAAGCCGCTTTGCAATGAAACCTATGGTTTGCCTTGCAGCTGTTCAAGGTCTTGGAGCTTTGGCATTGGTTCGAGTCCAAGTTGGAGTTCCTGGTTTTCCCCAAAAAAACACAAACAAATCAGAAAACAAACACCCAAACAAGTTGGAATTCCTTGTTTTCCAAAGAAAAGAGAAAGGAGGCACGCAGCTCTTTGAGGCTTGGGCCAACCCGTTCCAGCCCTGCGGACACCAGGCCATGCGGTCTATCCTGACTGATGACCTGAGCTGAAGGGTGCCGCTCGATTCGGATCCCACAAGTCAGAAGAACCTCTTCAAAATGTTTCATTTACTAAGAGGGACCCACCCCTGATTAGTACGGTCCTCCGGATGAATCCGAAGGAAACTTTGTTTAGATCCAAAAGCGTATTGACATCGCACCCGTTGCTGTGGATAATGAGTTGCGAAGTCCAAAAATCGCACCACCTAAGAAACCATGCTTGAAACCACAGCCTTGGTATCTACAGGACCACCCGGGTTTGTGACACCCTCAGAGGCCCAAAATCCCCGCCCTCGCATCCAAGCCGGGCGCGAGGAGCTGGCGGCTCTGCAGCGGAACGCCTCTCAGGAGCAGAGCCAGGAACTCCAAGTCCAGGCGAAACCGAAACCGAAGATCGGAGCGCAACATTTTGCGAAACCGGGCCGAGTTCATAGGGTCCTTTTTGGGTGGATTTGGTGGAAAAATAGATGGGTTTCGATTCCTGGTTTACCCGGTGGTTTAATCATCCAGGGAAACCCATCTATTTGCCCTAAAAGGACACCAATGCGAACGGGCTCAGTTGCTCCGGACGTGGCCGGGAACACCAAGGAAATCATGTTTATGTTCCCTAGTTGCACTGGGATCGTTCCCGGCAACCTAACGATATGATACATGGAACCTGAAAAGGGTCTCTTCTAGACAGATACATCATGGCGGCTTGGGGGGAGGTACGGGGAAGGGAGCCCAAAAATTCCCAAGTGCGCCCTGAGTCCGGCCTTATCCCCCTACCAGCCCCCATGATATGTTTTACACTTTAAGGTGCTGGTTCACCAAACCCAGGATTGTTGCCCGACTAGGTACACTCCCTCAGACTAACATGGAAGTTGACAGGAGGGGGTTGGAAGACTACTTTCCTCTTGGGGAACCCCTCTGTCCACTTCCATGTCTGTTGGTGGGAGGGTATATACCAGAATCTGAACATCATACTGGTGCACCCCAGATGGCCAAGGATCAAGCGATTCGTGACACATCGAGCGAGCAGGGCGGAGGATACTCGTCGGTCTCACGTTTGTTGGCGGGCTGACCCATGAGCTTCTTACATTGTCACGTCTTAGTCTTAGCTGGCAACTTAAACCAAGTTGTGCAGATGGTTTGTTTGCTGGTCTGGTTTGGATGAACTTAAGTTATGTGTCTGTGTGGCTGGTGACATGGTCTTTCACGAGCTCTCAGTTTAAACCATATAGACTTTCAGGCAAACCAGAATGATTCCTCTTCAGGGAACCGCGACCATAAATTGGGGTATGTTTGGTTCGCCATGACCCTACCCACATTGCCATACGCCCCAGCAGAACGTAGCTTTCTGGGGAAATTGATCAGTAGCAGTCAAGTTCCATGCGGGTGGAAGGCTAATGTTTCGTACGGGTTTATTTCCAACTGGCTGTGGGTCAAAAGCAATGGGATCCCATTTTGAGGTGGGTGCACCACCGATTTTAGTCTATTTTAGTGGGGATTGGGATGTTCACTGGGGGTAATCGGGCTTTTGACCCATGGCCAAATGAGAGATGGACCCCCCGAGAATCTACCCATATGGCCCGTGCTTTTTTGATGTTTGGAACACCAATGGTTGGTGAACACAAGTCAGAAATCCAAATCGCAGATCGTGTCCGGCGACGAGAAAGCAACGACTAAACCCATATTCGGAGCTTGTCCCCTCATTCAAAGGGTTTGGTTACAGGAAAATCTGCAGGAAATGGCCCAAAAGACCCCAAACAAGCTGTTTTCCTTTAGAATTCCCTGTAACCCAACCCTTTGACTCATTTACGTGTGTTTCTGAATTATTTGTTGGGGGGGGCTCCCTTTGGGTGTAGTCACCCCCACTGGCCCCACTTAACTTGTAGGTGCAAGAGGCGCAGCGCCACGCCAGCTTGGCGCTGCAGCACAACGTGCCGCAGCAGATCTGGGGGGCGGGGGGTGGGGGGTGGGGGGTGTATTGGCAACCACTGACTCCCTGAGTTCCTGGACTTACAATGCTTTTTGGAAAGACTATTGGAAGTGAGACCATGCTTTTGCGGATAGCGCTCTTTGATGGTCATGTTTAGGGTGTTTGACGGGGGTTTCTAAGTGGTTTTCTATTTGTTTGATCATGTAACCATCTTCTTGCGGGTGGTTTTTCGGGCTTTTAGGGGGGCCTGCCAAAAAAGTCGGGCGGCGCCTGCCACTTTCAGGGGCTCGAGCCGTTTTTGGGGGGATTGGACGTTGGAAGGTGCTACCGTGCTACCAACCCCCCCCAAAAGGGGGGCTGTATGGGCGTGTCCTGCATTTGTGTGTGTTCCTTCTCAGTTTTTCGCTAAATAAAACAAACACATAAACCTCTGGTTTGTTGTTTTTGCCCCCGGCCCCAATCTTTTTCGGGGTGCATACACAAAAAGGTAGATGAATCGTCGCGTTGGCAAATGGCTAGCCTCATCCTTTTGAAGGAATCGCAATCAACCCCTATCCCTAGAAACTGAGATACTCGTTTGAAGAAGGACCTTTTTGGGTTCATGCCTCAATTTGTAGGAACTACTTGCTCAAAGTGGGTCATCCCCATGGGCTACTCAAGATGACAATGCCGCGGATCTACTAAAATCTGAGCAATGGAAACTGTACGTGTTTTCAATGTTTAAACTTCAGTGGCCATGTACAAACCAGGCAATGGAAAGCAGAATGGCTGCTTTAAAGGAAACAAAAGACAACCCTGATAGACACCCACGCGGTTTTTTCGCGCAAAAGACTCTGATCCTACAAGGGATTTTACGAGGGGTTGCTTTTCTATAAAGAGAGCATTCATATGATAATAAATATTAGATAATGGGATGTGGTGAGACAAAGAGACATATAATTAGGGCTTAATCTTTACCTTCTTCCATCTCTTCCTTCTCTCCTCGTCACCCCTCGAATCTTGGAAGTTATTGAAGATGAAAAGTAACAAGACATGAAAACAAGATCTTGAATCCTTTCCATAGAAAAAACAATCAAACAATCAAACACATTTCTTCATAATACAATTCCTGACACTAAAATCTAGAAATGTTTCAAGCCTTTCCATAAAAATACGTTTCCATTTATCGTTACTTCTTCTTTAGTTTTTTTTGGAAATCAGTTGTTTTTTAGAAGTCACATCATATTCATGGTGTTTTATCAATATTTCTATCTTATCAATCTTTGCCAATGTCAGAATTCTATTTATCTTTGCAGGATTTAATGTTCATTGAGAAGCCAACCGCTTTGAGGGTCCGAGCCTGACTTGTTCACCCAGTTGAACAGCGCACCAAAACCCTCGTCGGCCATTTCGTAGGTGGTGGTTCAATTGGGGTCATACAAAAGCCAACATGGCTGTGTCTTCTTCTGAGGACAATATGTTTGAATTGTTTTGTAACGGAACGCCAAGAGTTGAAGCCACTCTTTTTGGAGGTTCTATCTTGAGATGTACCCACATGAGCCACAATCAAAATCCGGGTAGATGAAGGTTGGTAAGGGACAAAACCATAAGTAGCTGCGGCCGCCTTCTTAATTCTTTGCATGGTTCTGGGTAGACCATTCTACTACCAGGTTTTGATTATGACTCACCTAAGGCTTTTTCGCCATGGTAGAGCCCGGAATGGTGCAAGGAAACTCTAGGGGTACCTTCCTCATTCTTTCCAGGGATCCGGATCTTTCTAGAAGAACCTCCGGAAACCCAGGGAAAACGGATCCGGTTTATGGAAAGAACGATGGTTGAAAAGAATGGAAAAGGAATCAACCCCTAGATTGTTGCCAGAGTTCAGGTCTTACCCTCCCCCCAAAAAAACAACACATGAAGTCATCAATCATTGAAAGCTCCAACTTCCACACCTGCTCTATATTTCCCCACGCACCAAAGAATTCTCAATACCATCAGCCAGATTCCTACCTACATGGGTGTCCTTTTTGGTTGTTTTGCTGGAAAAATAGATGGGTTTTGATTCCTGGTTTACCTGGTGGTTTAATCATCCAGGGAAACCCATCGATTTCCCACCTAAAAAGACACCCAGATTCCTAGCCACCTTTTTCGAGCCCACGGGCGCTTGAAACGCCTTTTGGCCTAAGGAGCTGGCGGAGCAGCACCGGGCCTCCGCGGAGCAGTGGCAGCAGAAGGCCCAGCACTTGGAGCAGCAGAACGAAGAGCTGCAGCAAGAGCCTGGGGCCTCGAGGGGGAAGGCCTCGGCCCCGGCTCTGGGAAGGCTCTTAGGCTCTTAGACCCCTGGGGCCGCTTTTTTGGAGGGGGCTTGGAAGCTTCCCTGGTTAGAAGAAAAATGGGCGAGTCCCACAATCAGGAGGTGTTCCTTGGTGTTCCTTTAAACCAACCCCCCAAAAAATGAGCCAGGCCCATTTGGGCTTCAAACCAAGCAAAACCACCTCTTTTCGGGTCCGGCGATTTCAACCATACCGTGGATGGTGCAAATCCGCGCCAGGCACCAGTGGGGTGAAGCCTCAGCTTCTGAAAGAAACCTACTGAGGCAGGAATTTGTCCATCTACAGCAATCTAGGTCCCTCAGCTAGGTGCCCTTCTCACCCCTTTTTTGGTTGGGAGGGTTCCCCTACTAAATAGACGTCCTGAAGAAAGTTGGTACCCTTGTTCTAACCTCTCTACTGGAGGAAAATGGTAATGCTGACCCCTGATTACTGAACCCGTCATCATTATAAATCGGGAGGGCGCCTCTAGAAGAACGGAGTTTTCACAAAAAGGACCCCCCTACCAAAAGGGGGTCCAGTTGGAGAAACCCGCATAAAGGAGTACCCGACAATGATTGATAGAACGTTGAAAAAAAGAGGCTGGTGCAACTCTGCGGGGGGAATTGGGAGCCTTGATTTCCGGGCAATGCTGCTTTTAGATTTTCTGAGACCCAAGAGACACCGCCTATGTATCAATATACCAGTTTATTAATTTATGAATATCTTAATCTATCAACATATCGATCTATCAATCTATCAATGTGACCATCTATAAATCAAGCTATCACTCTAAAAGTCTATCAATGGATGAAGTGGCCAATCGATCAGTCTATTAAGCTATCAAGTTATCAATCTAAAATTCAATCTATCTGTAAATGATTTGTCTGTCAATCTGACAGTCTGTCAATCTGTCATGGCAATCTGTCATGTCAATCTATCAATCTATCAACGCATCAGTCTAACAATCTGTCAATATATCCATCTGTCCATGTATCCATCAATCAATCCGTCCATCAATATCTCTATCTATCTATCTATCTATCTATCTATCTATCTATCTAGCTATCTATCTATCTATCTATCTATCTATCTATCTATCTATCTATCTATCTATCTATCTATCTATCTATCTATCTATCTATCTATCTATCTATCTATCTATCTATCTATCTATCTATCTATCTATCTATCTATCTATCTATCTATCTATCTATCTATCTATCTATCTAATCTATATATATCGATCTATTTATGTATGTATCTAATCTATCGATCTATCTAATCTAATCTAATCCAATCTAATCCAATCTATGTATCTATCTATCTATGTTATCCGTCTATCTATCTATCTATCTATCTGTCTGTCTATCTATCTATGTCTATCTATCTATCTATCTATCTATCTATCTATCTATCTATCTATCTATCTATCTATCTATCTATCTATCTATCTATCTATCTATCTAATCTATCTATCTATCTATCTATCTATCTATCTATCTATCGATCTATCTATCTATCTATCTATCTATCTATCTATCTATCTATCTATCTATCTATCTATCTATCTATCTATCTATCTATCTATCTATCTAATCTATATATATCGATCTATTTATGTATGTATCTAATCTATCGATCTATCTAATCTAATCTAATCTAATCCAATCTAATCCAATCTATGTATCTATCTATCTATCTATGTTATCCGTCTATCTATCTATCTATCTGTCTGTCTATCTATCTGTCTGTCTATCTATCTATGTCTCTATCTATCTATCTATCTATCTATCTATCTATCTATCTATCTATCTATCTATCTATCTATCTATCTATCTATCTATCTATCTATCTATCTATCTAATCTATATATCGATCTATTTATGTATGTATCTAATCTATCGATCTATCTAATCTAATCTAATCTAATCCAATCTAATCCAATCTATGTATCTATCTATCTATGGTATCCATCTATCTATCTATCTATCTATCTATCTGTCTGTCTGTCTATCTATTATGTCTCTATCTATCTATCTATCTATCTATCTATCTAATTAATCTATCTAATTAATCTATCTATCTATCTATCTATCTATCTATCTATCTATCTATCTATCTATCTATCTATCTATCTATCTATCTATCTATCTAATCTATCTAATCTATCTATCTGTCTATCTATCTATCTATCTTAT
Source organism: Effrenium voratum (assembly GCA_963377175.1). Lineage (NCBI taxonomy): Eukaryota > Dinophyceae > Suessiales > Symbiodiniaceae > Effrenium > Effrenium voratum. The sequence goes on along the minus strand of CAUJNA010003832.1, from coordinate 275,958 downwards.
CTTATCTTATCTTATCTTATCTTATCTTATCTTATCTTATCTTATCTTATCTTATCTATCTATCTATCTTATCTATCTATCTATCTATCTATCTATCCATCCATCCATCTATCTCTATCTATCTATCTATCTTTCTATCCATCTATGTATCTATCTATCTATCCGTCCGTCCGTCCGTCCATCTATCTGTCTGTCTGTCTGTCTATCTATCTATCTATCTATCTATTTCTCTATCTACATATCTATCTATCATTATCAGCCTATCATACTATGTCAACTTAGCAAGATATCAGTCTATCAATGCCTCATAGTTTATTCTATCCAAGGATCAGTCTATCAATCTATCAATCTATGAAACTATCCATGAACCAACCAACCAACCGACCGACCGACCAACCAATCAACCACACATTTAGTTCTGGTCGTGTCAGTCTCTCTTGAGCTGCGTCTTTCTTGAGTTGCCTCTTGTTTGGGTTGTTTGAAGGTGCAACCATTTTGCCTATTTTGTGGCTTGCCCCCATTTGAGACACCCCGAGCTTCGAAGCATACCCCCAAGGAAAGCCTCGAAGTGAGCAGCAAACCCCCATTGAATCATTGCCCATCATTTTATTAGGTTCTACTGCCTGGTCTTATGGTGGTTGTAAGGCCTATATCTTGTTAGGAAACAGACTCAATGGGTTTTGGGCACTGCCCAAATGAAAATACCACTTTGGACGGCTAGGTTGAAAAGCGAGCGGCAGAAGTACAAGGCTGGGATTTTCGATTCGGGCTCTCAGGCTTTGCCTTGGCTCCTCAGATGGCAAGTGATGGGGGTCAAATCAACAAATCAAGTTGTTTGACGCCCCTTGAAATAAATCAACGTCTAACTCAAGGAGGTGAACTCTGATCCGTCTGGCCGTGCTGGACGAGCAATGCCATTGCAAGTTCAAGAGTTCCTCAACGAAACGCATTCACAGCGAGGAACCCCTTGCCATTTTAGGAGGGTCTGTTTTGAAAAACATATGATTCGCAACATGGGTGTGGGTCAAAATGAAACCACCAAGCGACCCCAGGTTTCAATCCCGGGTTCCATTTACCAAGGTTCCATTTTGGGTGCCCATTTTTGACCCACAGCCATTCTTCGCCAGCAAAACATGCGCAAACCTCTTTTGACAAAAGGCAACCAACCAACCAACCAACCAACCAACCAAGCAACCAACCAACCAACCAACCAACCAACCAACCAACCAACCAAGAAATCAAGAAATCAAAGTGATTTCACCCCCTTACTGGAACACCTCGCTTGTTCATGTTGATTTGAAGTCAAGGGGTTCCCCAGGCCGACTGGCACACGGGGAGAGTTCGGAGTCCTCAACCAAGATTCTGTCGCTTAGCTTCCGCCTTTCGAGTCAAGTTTCTGTTGCGGCTCGGAACCCCAAAATGGAATCAAGCCCCAAGAGCATAGGTGTCCTTTTTAGGTGAGCCTGGTTAAAAATAGATGGGTTCCACTGGTTTAGATGGGTTTTGTTCTCTTTACCAGGGCCATCTATTTTTCCCAAAGGCCACCTATGCCCAGAGGGGTTCCCAACGTTTTGTAGGTCTTTGGGCACCTCATAATGGCAGAATGGAGGCCAAAAAAGTGGCCGGGGAGAAGGCGCAGAAGAACCAAGCCGTTCCTTTCAGGAGTCCCAGCTGCGGAAGCAGCAAAGCTCCCTGCGGAAGCAGCTTGCGAGCAAGGAGGAGCCGAAAAGCATCCCCTAACCTTGGGCCTCAAGTCATAGGCTTAATCCTTTGAGAAGAACGGCCGGTGGGAAAACATCTCCTGATTCGTTTTGGTGATTTATCGGTCTGCCAATTGACTGAAGTTGTGTAACCGTGTGACCTTTCCAGGCACCTGGAACATGAAAGATCCCTTTCCTTTTGGGCCATTTTTCTGAATTTACCTGTCTGCCATGGTGGTAGCAACAGCACTCAACGCATCAACTTGATTTGTAAGTTTCAGACTCGCTCTCGGCTAACCCATGGCCTTGTGTAGCCCTTTCCTCTTTGCAGTCTTGTCGCGAGTGAAATGCTGGTCAACGGGCCCGAGAGGCCTTCAAACAGCAGGACATCCAAGGAGAGGGGGGGGACGACCCCTCCATTGTCCCTTTTAACGGGAAGACTAGATGAATGGAATTGGGGGACCCCCTCCCCCCCCTCCCCCTTAAGCTAGGGGGGGAAATAGGACGTCCGATGCGCTGAAGAACTTGAATTTGGCCTTCAACTGATCCCAACGAAGCCGGGAGGAGAATTTCCTATCATGGCTCGGCGGCCGCTCGTGCTGCCGCATTGCCCCCAAACGCTGGGTATACCATTGTTTCTCTGACCGGGTTGGAGGGCTGCCGGTGACACAGCGTGGCCAAAAAAACGGCTGTTTCAACTTGTTTGTTTCTGATCTACGCGGGTGTCAAATGGGGGAACCGTCTTTAAAGCAACCCCGGACAGGGGGGGGGACAGAGGGCAATTTTTGAAAACTTTGATTGCTGGAACAAAAAAGGCAAGCAACGAATGAACCTCTGTTTTCATTTAAGCCCCCCAAAGTCGCCATACAGATCTTCCCACTACCACCTTTTTGAGGTTCAGTCAAGAATTCCTGTGGTGCATGGTCCATAGGGAAATGAGGGAATCTCACTCCATATCCTCACCCACCGGAGGCGCAACCCTCAAGTTTCTCATATCCCGGGGGCAAAGCTTCTACTTTGGACCGCTTGCAAGCTTGACAGCACGCCAGGTTAGCTCCACACAGCTTCTCCAAAACGCGGGGTCCAAAACGACAGGAGCAGCTCGGGAGCCTCAAGAAGGCAGTGGAAGACCTCAAGGTGGGATCGATCCGAGATGGCTTGTGCTTCTTTTCAGAAGGGTGTGCGTTTGGAATCTAGGTTCGGTGGTTGGGTAGGTTGGGTTGGTTGGGTAGGTTGGTTAGGTTGGGTAGGTTGGTTAGGTTGGGTTGGTTGGGTTGGTTGGCAGAGTGGCATGACAGGGGTGGGTCAACATCCCTAGCATCACCAGGTTCAGTCTCCCCCTGAAC